>WSYH01001949.1:18021-100950 GCA_036426205.1 Ascaphus truei | reverse complement strand
ATGGCAGACAAATGGTCGATCATAAAACTCCTGATCAAAGACTCCCCCACCCTGCTTGTGTATGCAAGCACAACTGAATGCAGGACATGGGTGCTTGAGATTAAGTGTGGTACGTCACACCTTGGACAAAGGGTATCCTGGCCAAGATAGACTTGGAGACGCCAGGCTTGTGGGAGGGGGACTGAGAAATTAAGTCCCCTGGTCCCCGGGTGTTAAGGTGCCCCTCAGGTGAGGTGGCAAGGAGAGATTGGGTGCAGGTAATTGTTCTCCAATAGCCTGCACTCAATAATAAGGTATAGACTGGAGATTGCATATAAACCAGTGTCCAGCCTATCCTCAGTGTTCTTCGTGTTCTTCGTGTCTTTTCGTGATGTCTACATCTGAACCTGTATTGTGGAAGAAATTGCCAGTCCTGTATCCTGATTGCTTTCTTGCCCAATCCTAACTAAGTGTATATTTTGCCTGTTATTTGTATATCTTGTGTGTTCACCTTATTTAAGGAATAAACTATATTTTATCATATCTAAGTCGTGTTCAGTTCAACCCAGAGATATTTATGGTGTGTATTATTATAACCTTGTCATAAGTTACCGTGACAACCCCGTCCTCCTTCCTATCCACCCCGTCCTCCTCTCTCCTCCTATCCACCCTGTCCTCCCTCCTTTCTATCCGCCCTGTCCTCCCTCCTTCCTATCCGCACCATCCTCCCTCCTTCCTATCCGCACCATCCTCCTCCCTCCTTCCTATCCGCACCGTCCTCCTCCCTCCTTCCTATCTGCACTGTCCTCCTTCCTATCCACCCCATTCTCCTCCTTCCTATCCACACCATTCTCCTCTCTCCTTCCTATCCGCACCATCCTCCTCCCTTCCTTGCTATCCACCCCGTCCTCCTCCCTCCTTCCTATCTACCCTGTCCTCCTCCTTCCTTAATTTCCGCCCCGTCCTCCTCCCTCCTTCCTTTACGCCCCGTCCTCCTCCCTTCCTTGCTATCCGCTGTCATGATACAGAGGGTTTGGCCCGGGATTAAAGGGGTTACACCCCATTTGGCCATCCTCTACTCTCACCTGGGAAGCAAGGGGTTAACTGGACTGAGGTCCAGTAATGTGTTTTGCCTTGCTTCAGTATCCAAATGTTTATTCCCCTGTATAAATGTATTGTGTTATCCTGGTGTTTGCACTCACACCTACACTAGGGTTGATGCGGGAGGGAAGGGGTTAATGTTAATTTATTGATTATAGCCCTTTGTGTAATTTTCCCGCCTTTTCAGGCTCCATTTTGCAGCCGTCCATAGGTCGCCATTGAGCCTCCATGCGTTCTAATGGCAGAAGTAGCGGTTTTGGACCTGTTTTCCAGCGACGACCAGCAGGTGGCGTCCGAGAGGAGGAGCGGCGGTTTCCCATTGTGGGCTCATTGACTTCAATGGAGATTCCTCAACGCCGGCCTCGAGGAACAGGTTGGCAGCCATCCAAACCGCAGACCGCAAAAGCGGATATAATGTCTTTTAAAAGAGTTTAATCACTTCGGTCAAGTTCAAAGACAATTGGCGTGGGAATCTTAGGTTCTAGGGCCCCTGGGAATAAAAAAAAATTTTTCCCTAGGGACCCCCACACACGACCCCCACGGGTCCGGGAATGAGGGACCCCCATAAAGGGTCAAGCGGAGAAGGAGGGTCGCACCATTGAATCTAACGGCGATGTGCGCCATGCATTGACAATGGCGGCGCCGGCCATTGATTCCAATGGGGAAAAGCCGCGTGGCGTAAAAACGACTAAGTGTAAAATGCTGAAATGTGTAAGTCCATATCTCCGGTTGTGGAATGACCAGAGGGATGGGATTTGGGTGGCATATAGCCAAGGTTCCGGCTTTAATGCTTGCCCCTTCCCAGCCCTCTCAGACCAACCAGATGGAGTGTGGACGAATGTAAAGATTTGTGGATTTTCTCATAGACTTCAAAGGCGACGGTTTCTCCATTGAAAGTCTATGGCGGGAAACTCCATTGACTACAACAGCGGAGTTGCTCCATTGAAACCCATGGCGGCGGAGCCCGTTGTTTTCAATGGGGATTTAGTGAAAAGCTGAGATTTCTTTTTAGCGGAGATTTTTATAATAAAAAATGAAACGGTTTATGTGGTATTTGTATAACTCCGGTTCCGAAGGTGGCAGCGGGCTGAAACTTGGACCCTATAGTGTACCACTACCGGTCTGGAAAGTTTGGACCCGCTGGACCTACCAGAACTGGGTATTTTAATATGTGTAGGTATTAAAGTGTATCTGGGATTTTGGATCTGCTCTGAAAAATGCAGACTCCATCTGCTATGCTAAATAGGGCAGGAAGGGCATCCTGAGGAATTAACATAGCCCGGTGATCAAAAGCTAACTGTTCTGATTGTTTATACTAAGGGCAGGAACAAAGGGACTGAGTGTTTTTAAGTGTCGGTCTTCACACTTACAAGGGAAGCCAAAATCTCCTTCAAAGAGATTTTTCTAGCCAGCTCGGCGCCTTGGTTGTAAGAGAGGGGGTTGAAATGGTATTTAAACCAGAGTCAGCCCTGACTCAAATGTCTTCATGTATGGTCTTCATGATCTTCATGTATTGCTGTGATGTCTACATCTGAACCTGAATTATGGAAGAAATGGCCCATCCTGTATCCTGATGGCTTTCTTGTCCTAACCTTTAAGTAAGTGCTATATTTTGCCTGTTATTTGTACATCTTGTTGTGTTCACCTTTTTCAAGGAATAAATTATATTTTATCATATCTAAGCCTCGTCCAGTTCAACCCAGTGATATTTGGTGTGTATTATTAATAGCCTGTTACAAAGCTATCGTCACATCCACCCCGTCCTCCCTATCCGCTGTCACGGGAGACCAAGACTTATACACCCATTAATACCGGTATTCTAGATCCAGCACAACAAGGGGGGCAAAATAAATTGTAATTTATTTCTTTTCAGACAAACACACAAATCTTCACAATACACTGGATAAAACACTTACTGGGATGGGGGAACGAAATCAAATGCCCTTTAACGAAACATAGTCTCTGTACACCCCTGCACGTGGGTGCGCAAATTTATACATGTAACAGTTCCTGGCTGGGGCACAAGTTGCCACCCCTATATCTCCGCCAAAAGAAAAAAGTCCATTCAGTCCTTACAGGGTTCGTTCAGGAACCCTTAGCTCTAACGAATTCCAGAAGAGGGGCATGATCCTTGGTTACGATATTATTAACCCCTCACACTCCGGAACCGCTGATGCTGGGACTTGGTGAATCCGATGAAATCTTGTGATGGAACTGACTGGGATTGGGCAGCAGGCATCTTTATAGGGTTAAGGGTCCTATACCTAACATGCACAACCAATCCCTCCTGTGGGAACATTTCTCCCACCTATCCCAGACTTGCCAGTAGTTCATAGAACGGGCAGAAGTTGCCCAAGGTGATCTACAGACGGGCTAGAGCATTGAGAAATGAATTAGCGCCATCTAAAATACCTAAAATCCTTATGGACTTCGGTACGAATCAGGTAGCCCCACCAGAGATAGGGAACTATCAGTGTGGAGGCAGGTGTATTACGTGTAAACACATTAACGATGGTGCCACATCTTTTAAAGCTAGGAATCTCTACAGTTACTTATGCTATTAAAAGCATGATAAATTGCAAAACTACTTTTCTAGTTTATCTTTTAGAGTGTACGTGCGGTCTACAGTATATAGACAGGACTAAAAGAAGTTTAAAACAACGATTTCTGGAACACCTTGCCCCTCCTTCCTTCCTATCCGCACCGTCCTCCTCCCTCCTTCCTTTACGCCTCGTCCTCCTCCCACCTTCCTATCCGTGGGAATATACAAAAAGGAATAATGACCCATGGAGTTTCAAGGCATTTTAGTTTAAAACACAATAAAAATCCTCAAGGGTTAAAAATTACAGGCATAGAACACATTAAAAATAGTGACTTTGGTGGAGACAGAATACTGACCCTTAGACAAAGGGAGACTTACTGGATACACCAGTTAGGAACTATGTCTCCTAATGGTCTTAATGAGGATATAGATTTAGCAGCATTTTTATGAATTTTAATGTCCTGTCTATATAGTTATAATGATGTATCTGTATTGTATATTATCCTAAGCACAGAATGTTTTTTTCAAATTCATTTTGTTTATATCATAGCGGTTGAAATCAATAATACCAGTTGTCTTCAGACTGTAGTTACTATTTATTTTTACTAGTTTTATAATACCATATTTTATATTATATATTTCAATTTATACTACAGTCATTCTATATATATATATATTTTTTTTTAAAACCTGTATCTTGATTCCTTTATCAAATTGTTATTAAAGAGATATATTTGATTAATTCACCTTTTAAATAAATCTACCTTACCATTAGTAGTTTACATTATATATATATATATATATACAGTGTTCGACAAACCTATACATTTGCTCGCCCCGGGCGAGTGGATTTAACCCCCAGGCGAGTAAATATTGGCCCAAGCACCACACGTTTGGTACTAGGGGGCGAGTAGATTTTTTTGTGTGGCGAGTAGATTTTTTGGTGATTTGTCAACCACTGTGTATATATATATATATATATATATATATATATATATATATATATTGTGACAAACGCCCCTCTTTTGTAGTGCTGACGTCTGTCTGGGTTCTTCCCGACACAGTCTTCTAGGGTTAATTATACAACAAACAGGATCATGCAAAGTATTATGCTGCTTAACTCAGGCTTCTGCCTGCTTTATTTTCCTTCCAATTAAGGTACTGCAGCTTTAACATGTGTAGGTTAGAGGTACTCAGATACTTTCATTCAGCAGTTCACACATTTCAGTGTTACAATATTTCCCACACTGTTATTTCAAGAAATAAAACCAAAATCATATAAGCAAATCCTATCCCTTTCAGGGATATAACTACACATCAGAATCAGTCTCTCTAACAGCTGCTGGCCAACTAAACTGGTTCCCCAGCTTAAAACAATGCTCTCTCATTTAGGGACACAAGATACAGCACAGTCTTTTAGCAACAGCAGTAATCATTTGTTTTGTCTTATCTGTTCGTGGTGTCCAGGCAAATCCTCTGGTACTGTCATACGTGGAGAGGCCGTCAACCTCGATACTGGATGCAGGAGAGTAGCGACACCCCCAGCCCCCAGGCTCTAAGGAGAGAGAGTGAAATGCAAAACCTCTCTGCTCTAAGTACCTGTGCATGTGATTAGAAGAGCAGGTGAGGGAGAACTAGAGCCATTGTAATCTGTGGTCTGGATTTTCCATCCAGCTGCCTGAGTTAATGGGAAGCTGTGGAACGGATCATTAACTATTCCTGCACTTTCTGCTCTAAAACGGGGCAGAAAGCTGCCTAACATCTTTGGACTATGTCACATATCCCCCTCCCCAGCTCACACCTACTGGGGTGAGCGGCCATGGACCTCACTGGGGTGAGCGTCCTACCTGAAATACTTGAGCTAACTCCTCAGTACAATATTAAACATTCACATGACACGAATATGAACTTTTTCCACGGCAATTATGGACAATAGGTTTCGTCATAAGAGACTATACTTGGCAAACAGATTTTTTTTTTTTTTTTTTTTTTCTCTATTAGGGAACTATTTTGAAAAAATAAATGTCTAGCACACAATTCTTACAACCTCAGGATCTGCTAAAATATATTCACAAAACCAGAACAATTTCTATTACGTCCCTGGTGTTTTTTTCAGTACATTGATTTTAGGGAAGATTATGAAACCTCTAAAACGGGGCAGAAAGCTGCCTAACATCTTTGGACTATGTCACATATCCCCCTCCCCAGCTCACACCTACTGGGGTGAGCGGCCATGGACCTCACTGGGGTGAGCGTCCTACCTGAAATACTTGAGCTAACTCCTCAGTACAATATTAAACATTCACATGACACGAAAATGAACTTTTTCCACGGCAATTATGGACAATAGGTTTCGTCATAAGAGACTATACTTGGCAAACATATTTTTTTTGTTGTTTTTTTTTTTTTTTTTTTCTCATATGCAAATATATATATATATATATATATATATATATATATATATATATATATACTATATATATATATATATATATACTATATATGAATCTTGGGTAGGGGAGTGTGAATCTTGGGTTGGTGGGTGGGGGGTGAATCTTGGGTGGGGGGGTGTGAATCTTAGGATTGACTAACTTCTGATACGGGTTATGCGGTGGCAATCTGATTCCAGCATTGCCAATCAATTCAATGTCAGTTCGCATGGGAATCCAGTGAGATAACCAGTGTTGTCTCATTTTTTCCAACATCAAGGTGAAGCATCACCTTCAGGCATGGAAATAGCTTGAACAAAACTGGATACCAATAAATTAATTTCCGTCTACACAAATGCCCCCACATTCTGCCACCCACGGAGTTGTTTATTGCACTTATATGTATTCCTACTTTTTCTGTATATATTTCACCGTGGTATTAGACTGCAAGGAAGGAAATCCTTTTCCCAGTGTATTTACCGAACAGTAAAGTTTACAGCTCGTTTCCGTACTTGTAAGTTTAACTCACTGTATTTTTAAGTTCTCTGTGTGCTCACACTGTTAAGTGCAGCATACATGTACATGGGGGCACTATATAAAAATACATTATACAGATGTAGCCAGTCTTACCGTTTTAACGACCAGGTGCGAGATTACAGCAGCATGAACACTTTGATCACCGCAGCTCGTCTACGGTCAGCCGGCAGAATTATTTGTGGGGTTATTTATATAATTGCAATTCAGTATGTGTCCAGCAGATGGCGCACTGAATATCGTCGCCATGACCACGCAGCAACTAAAGTGGTGTGCAGTATGATTCTGATACTCAGTAGCCGTCACGGTGTGGCAAATTACAAATACATGCAATACAGTATCTCTAAACTGTCTTTTACTGTACTAAAATACTTTTTAGTCTTCGGTTTCTATGGCCATAAGTGGTAGGTTACATTAAAATGAATAGGATATCATACTATCATATGAAATCAATCGGTTACATTGCATTTAGATTGAAGACACACACTAGCGCCGCCTATCCTTACTGCAGAATACTACGGCCGCAGCTAAACTCA
This sequence comes from Ascaphus truei, assembly GCA_036426205.1. Lineage (NCBI taxonomy): Eukaryota > Metazoa > Chordata > Amphibia > Anura > Ascaphidae > Ascaphus > Ascaphus truei. Next base: position 93,829 of record WSYH01001949.1, on the reverse strand, counting down.
ATTTTTACTAAGAAATGCCGGGGATTTACACGTAGTTTTCTTCTTTTCTGTATAAATAATGATATTTCTCACCATGGTAAAATTACTACAAAATTAAAGCGGTTTTGCAGAACAATTGCAAAAAATCAGACAAAAAATTAAAAAATATTGGGATAAACTTTTGTTTTTTTGGGGATTTTATTCCATTAGTGTGTTTTCATATTATGGATTAGTTTGTGTCTATGGCCAAGTTAATAGGATGAACACTATTTTGTGTTTATATGACATATCATGTTATAGAACTTTAAAAATGCCTGTTTCTTTGTACTGGCAGTATGTGAAGCTTACATATATATACTGTATATATGCCCTTTGTGACATTCTATTACAGACTCAGCAGGCAAAGGCCATTCACATTTTGCTTACAGGGTAAAATAAACAGCGACTATGAATGCATATCAGAAGAGAAAGTAGGCAAACCAGGCTGTAAAATGGAATGCAGATACAGAAAATAATACTGAGAACATTTAAAGCAGCAGCTCAAGCAATATCCTACATGTGTTTTTTTTTTTAATAAATCAGTTCTGTACAGTACTATGAAAAAATACTTGTAGCATTTTTTTTTTTTTTTAATATTTTAAAGACATTTTTTAATGTTTCTAATATAGGAAGCATTTCCAAAGTGACAAAACCTTCCCCCTTCTGTTAGGCTCTGGCTCGAGTCCCATCCTCTCTCTAGCAGTGCACCAATTGTATCTAGTAACTGCCCAATCATATTCCAAGACTACATTGCCCACAATGCTGTGCAAGAACTGAATTAAATAGCCCAGAGCAAGCGATTGATTACAGGAGAACAGATCGATATGCAGTTTAGCTAATCACTTGTCAGTGTGCAGATTGTATTGATGCATAAATTGAATGGGAAAAAAAATATATATTTTTTTAGAAACTGCGGCTTGAACTGCAGCTTTAATGGGGAAAATGACAATAAGGTTATAAGAATTATACATGTTGACGATTTTTCATCAGGTGGGACAAGGGATACGGCTAAAATCCTTTCCTACTTTAGATTATTTCCCACGTCCTCGCAACATCCATTGCAACCAGATATCCTTCATACATACACTGTATATTATATTGTGTTTCTGTATTTTTGCCATACCTGGTGAAGGACCCTGAGAGGTTCGAAAGATTGTAACATTTCAACTACTTGTTGGTCCAATAAAAGTTATCATACCATCCACAAAATCTCCTTCAATTGTAACTATGGTACATGCTAAAATCCTGGATTTGAAGGATTAGACAGTGATAATCCATCTAATTTCCTAAAAGGTTTTTATACATATTTTTTACATTTTTATTAAAAGGACAAAAAGTGTGCTATAGTAAAATGACCAGTGTCACTCAGGCTGAGGCATAAAGCAATTTGAATTGTGAACATCCCAATAGTAGCAAATTACTTGCAGCAAAAAAAAAAAAGTTTCAAATTCAATCCTTTGGTAAAATAGAAATTGAATACAAAATAACTGGAGGACTGCACAAAGGGATACAAGAGCAGGGAGAAAAATGCAAAAGTCTTTTGTGCAAAATATTTTTTTTGGACTGACAAGGATTTTTATTTAGCTGGAAACACCCTTTAAATGGGGTTTCCAAAGCAGTATTAACCTGTAATTAAAGAGAAAATCCCCTAATTGTAGTTGCATCATTATGATTTTGCTATTTTTTTTCATTCAAAATTCCCAATTTTGAGGTGCAAATTATCAGCACTTATATTTTATTACATCTGTTACTTAATGGGATGTTAAATATAAATGTGCCTCGATATACTCCTTATTTAAATTTTCCCCTTTTTAAGCATGAACTCCATTGGCAGAATGCCCAGAAATGTCTCTGACACCTCTTTCAAATTTACTTAATCAGACAGTCCATGTGACACTTATTTTTTTAAAAAAAATATACATTATACAACCTTTGATTACCTTTATTGAAAACTACAATTGATCCATCAGCAAAGATCCTGCTTCCCATAGTTCACTAAATGGCCACCTTTCAGTTTCAATCAATCCTTCAGTCAGTATATACAAGTAAGGTCTGCGCTCGTGTGTGAATAGCCAGAAATATAGAAAATCTAAATATAGACTAATAATGGATAATGATTATATAAAAAAATATATAATAATAATTATAATAATATAATATATCCTTATAAATTGAAATTAATATACCAATAGTGCATACTGGATGTCTAATAAAAACAGCTAAAAAATACAATTTAAACAAAAAAAATGTGTGTGGTGCAGTGAACTTTCCTTGATCTGCTCAATGCAGATAGTCTATAGAGTCCAACAAATAAGTTCAATGATTGGGGAATAACAGTAGCAAAATTAGGACCGACAGGCAGCTTCTTTAAAAGGGCACAACCACTTCCCTCTCCACCTGCATAGAAAGAAAAAAGAAAAAAAAGCGCCAAATCCTAGTGCATTACTGTGCAAAAATCGATATATTTAATTCCCAAAAATCTCAATTAAAATGAACTCACAAACATAAAACAATTAAAAGCATTGTATGAGATATACTCATGCTCCTAGGACCAGGAAACGCTGCTTTGCTGCTGTAGTCCCTCCGTGACTCCACTGGAACAGATTGCTGCCTCCGTTGTTCACTGCCTGCAGGAACTGACGTATCAGGCACTCCGCGATGGTCTCTCACCCGGTACACACCACCAGTTGATCTTTGGTTCCCACCGGGGACGGTAGATGCCGCGGACCAGCGGATGACGTCACGGGAATCGTGCTGGATACTGGACCGGTATTGATTCAAAGCAGTTCGATAGTAAGCGTTGGTGAAAGTCCACTGCACACCTTCCCTACGCGATTCGTCAGATTAACTGACTTCTTCAGGGGTTCACTAGGATTTGGCGCTTTTTTTTCTTTTTTCTTTCTATATATATATATATATATATATTTATATATATATCATGAATACGCTTCCAATATTTCTATTTTCCACCATCTGGAGATATTGATAAAACAACAGCTATGATTGGCCAATACCACAAGTGTTCCTATGGTTGGAACAACAATGAAGCACTATTAACGGAAGATCAGCACCCTTGTAGCTACAGTGCCCCGACGAAGAGGACTCGTTCCTTGAAACGCGTAGGGCTGTATCTACTAAGGCTGCTGAAACTGGAGAAATTGGAGTAACATTGGAGGACACATGGTTTGTCCGCATCAACCAGCAGGGGAGTGTATGTCAGCCCCAAAACCAACCCCCTCTACACGGCGCGAGCACGCGAACGCCGTGACGTCACAAGCACACGCGACGCGGAAGCAGAGCCGCACCGATCGGAGAGGGAAGGAGCTACAGACTGAAGCAAACCTCCTGGCAGGATAGGGGAAGAGCAAGGACCACTCTCGGTGCCCTTTGGCTGGGAGTGGATCCAGGGACATCCCGAGGATGGAGACCCTCCCGGACATCCTGAGGGTGGAGAACCTCCCGGACATCCTGAGGGTGGAGACCCTCCCGGACATCCCGAGGGTGGAGACCCTCCCGGACATCCCGAGGGTGGAGAACCTCCCGGACATCCTGAGGGTGGAGACCGTCCCGGACATCCTGAGGGTGGAGACCCTCCCGGAAATCCCGAGGGTGTAGACCCCTCCCGGACATCCTGAGGGTGGAGACCCTCCCGGACATCCTGAGGGTGGAGACCCTCCCGGACATCCCGAGGGTTGAGACCCTCTCGGGACATCCCGAGGGTGGAGACCCTCCCAGCTGTTATCAATCTGTGGCTGCTGAATACAGAGAGACAAATAAAGCATCCTGAGCTTTATTATACCTCCTGCCTGAGAGTGAAGTATATTGGGCGGAGGGGGAAGAGATTCTTCTGCAGAGACTTCACCCCATACACCCGGGGGCTGCACGAGATGGAGGCGCTGCACCTGTGAGTACTATTCGGGCAAGACCCCAGAAGCCTGTCCTGTTATTCTCCTATACCACCATGAGACCCAGGGCCCCCTGTTACCAGCAGGTTTGCACCACACTATGCCGTGTAACCAGAGCGAGTTTCCCAGAGAGAGACCCTATGTGAGATTGGGTGGGGGAAACAGGGTTACAACAGCATACCTATTAAACAATCAGGTAATTTGACCTTACATTACCGGGTTGAGTGCAGCAAATAGGGTTCTTTGGGGTGATCCTGTATCACCCTGCTGGCCTTTGTTCACCTTTTGCCACAGTAGGTAGTGTATAGATGACTTTTTTGACTGTCCGTAGTGTTTTTTTATCACGCTAGTCAGTAAGAGTACAGTATGGGTAAATGATAAGTGTATATAAGCGCTAGTGTTTTCAGTGTTATACAAACAATAGAACAATAGAGCAAAACCTGTGATACAGTCTTTGGATGAAGGTCGTCCTTAAGCTGCCTTAGGGGTTGATCTGGGATCTTCCAACCAGATATGGAAGATGTGTGTAGAATAACCTCTTGTGGCGCTGAGGAAAGATGGATGGAACAAAGTCTTGTGCAGAAATTCCTTCTTTTATGAATACCTCAGAGAGGGAGACAAGAGATATACAAGAAACACCACAATAGTGTATTACCCTTTAGACAATGTATGACATGTGATTAAAGATCAAGAGCATTAGTAGTTAAAACAATTGTTACAATTGGTTGTAAAAAAGGAATTATAAACAGTGATAGACTTCTGTTAGTAAATGAATATGCAGGCTTCCAAGCGATTCTGCTAAGTGAAGCCGTGCGCTCCGCCAATGGTATAAACCGAAATCCTACTCACCGTCCTGAGTAGGACATGTGCAGTGGTACGGGGTCTTTGCCAAGGGTTGCCGCCTGTGTGGGGTGAGGAGTCTGTTTGTGAGATGCGGGAGATTCCTGGTTGTGCTGTGGTTCCAATACAGCCGAGGCGTAAATTGCAAGCTTCTCCTACGCTGACGTCACGCTGCGGGTTATTCAGCTACGGTGTCCCTGGATGACCACAAAACTTCACGACGCGTTCGAAACTCCTATTCACGGGTTTCATTCGGCAGGGAATGGTTGTACAATGGGTTCTGCTTCCTTTTATACACGATTTTAATTAGGGTGATGGAACCACCAATGTAACTGTTCTAATGGTAGTCCCATGTGTGTCAAGCCACTTTAATTACATGACATGTGTTAGTGGAGAAAAAGTTTTTGCAAACATGATGGCTGCAGGGATGAGTACCTTTCTTAGAAATAATGGTTTGCAATGACGTACAAATGCTTTACAAGTGGTGGATACAACAAATACAATATACACATCTGGTATGCATGAATCCACTCACACTGAGACCAAATTATCTAAACCTTATAGAGAAAAGGTTAAGAAAAGGTTTACACCCATAATGGATTGATGTGTTGAATTAATCAAGGGTGTCACTGTGAATGGGACATACTATCCAAAGTCACATATGCATGGTATACAGTTTGACTTATGCATATTACAATATTAGTAATATCAAATGCGTGTGCAGTTATATCGCCAATTATTTATATATATATATATATATATAGACATTTATGTATAAATCCAATTGGAACAATGTATATACTTTTCAGACAAATATTCAATTAACCAATTGATTAATTAGTTAAAGCCAGAATAATGATATACTTGATGTTGCCTAATATTAACAATATCAACAACATTAACAATATTGACAACATTGACAATAACAATAACAAATATCATTTTAAACTGCGGTTCATATTGATTGGACCTACTAGGAAAGTGGTCAATGTTAGAGAGACACATTTAGTTTAGGTTGGAAAACTTGATAGAATCAAGTGTGAATAAAGTGTGAATAATGTGTTATAAATGTAAATGACTAATTTCTACATAATAATAATTAATAATATGATAATATATTTTGTGGTAAATATGTGTTATTCACAATTTAATACCTGTGAATTAATGTGCTAATATTAATGTGAGAAATAAGAAGTGAAATCTAATAATAACGTGATTATATAGTTGTATTATTTGATTATATTTTTATATAAAAATTATGTGATTATATTATTTTGTAATTTATATGATGTTGGCTGGCGGATCCACACTGGTTAGGGATGTCGGCGGACAAGGACTGAGCATCCCGCCATGTCATGTGGATGTTTCTACTTGGATATTTTTTACCTATAATATTTATGATATTTATAATGTTTGAAAGATGATGCTGCCATGCTATTTGAGAAATGATGTCAAATCGAATTCCACATTTAGTCCTTGGGGGCTGAGGGTTTTCAATTCAAATATCCAATAGGATTCCCTTCTTGAGATGATATTGATTTTATCACCCCCCCTTTTGCTAAAAGTGGGACACTCTATAGCATGGCATTTGAGTCCTGTTGGGTTTTGTGCATGTTTTGTTTTGAAGTGGAGAGACACATTGTGGGCCTCAAAGCCTCTCTTGATATTATAAATGTGTTCTCCAAGTCTTCTTTGCAGAGTTCTGCCGATTCAGAGAGGCTTTCCCCCGCCCCCCCCCAGCCCACAAGTGTCTCTCCACTCACAAACAAAACATGCACAAAACCCACACAGGCTCAAAATGCACATGCTATAGAGGTCCCAGCTTTAGCAAAAGGGGGGTGATAAAATCACCCTATCATCTCAAGAAGGAATCCCTATTTGATTTTGAATGAAACCCTAGCCCCAAGGACTAAATGTGGGAATTCGATTTGAACATCCTTCTCAAATAGCATGCGAGCAATTCATCTTTCAAACATTATAAATATCATAAATAATTATAGTAAAAATACCAAGTAGAACATCCACAAATGGCGGCTGCTCAGTCCTATGGTCCGCCGACAGCCTCCTAACCAGTGTGGAGCCGCCGCCAACATCATATAAATTACAAAATAATATAATCACATATATTTTTATAAAAAATATAAGCAATAATACAACTAGAAATCACGTTTTATTAGATGTTTTCACTTCTTATTCCACATTAATATTAGCACATTATTCACAGGTATTAATTGGTGAATAACACATATTTACCACAAAATATATATCATATTATTATTATTTTATGTAGAAATTATCATTTACATTTTACAACACATTATTCACACTTTATTCTACACTTGAGTTCTATCAAGTTTTTTCCCCCCTACTAAACTACAATTGTCATCTCACTTGCCACCCGTTTCTAGTAGGGTCAATCAATCATGACCTGCAGTTAAAATGATATTTCATTGGTATGTTTTGTCATGTTGTCAATATGTTTAATGTTGTTGATATTTGTTAATAGTAAGGCCACAATCAAGTAATCATTATTCTGGCCTTTAGTTAAGATATCAATTGGTTAATTGAACTATTTGTCTGAAAAAGTATTCCGTGTTCCAATGGATTTATACATAAATGTCATATATATAAATTATATATATAAAAAATAAAAATTGGCGATATAACTCCACACCGCACTTTGATATCTAATCATTGTAATTGATAAGTCAAACTGTATACCATGCATATGTGACTTTGGAAGTATGTCCCATTCACAGTGACACCCTGATTAATATCAAAACTCAATCCATTTGGTGATAACCTTTTCTTATAACCTTTTCTCTATAAGGTTTAGATAATTTGGGTCTCAGTTGTGAGTGGATTCATGCATACCAGAGTTGTATATTGTATTTGTGTGTATCCACCACTGTGTAAAGCATTTGTAAGTCATTGCAAACCAATTTTTTCTAAGAAAGGTCTCATCCTGCCCAGCCATATAGTTGCAAAAAACTTTCTCACTAACAACAGTGTCATGTAATAATAAAGTGCTGACACACATTGGACTACCATTAGAAACAGTTAATTGGTGGGTGTTCCATCACTAATTAGAAAATCGTGGGTTATATAAATAGGAAGCCAGAAACCATTGTAGCAACCTATTCCCTGCCGAAGAAACCCGTGAATAGGAGTTTCGAAACGCGTAGGAAGGTTTTGTGGTCATCCAGGGACACCGTAGCTGAATTCAAGCGCAGGCGGTGACTGTCCGCGGAGGAGAAGAAGCTTGCAATTTACTCGGCTGGTATTGAGAACCACGAGCACACCAGGAATCTCCCGCACTCCACAACAGACGTCCCAGCCCCACAGCAGGCGGCAACCCTGGCAAAAGACCCCGTTACCACTGCACATGTCCTAACAAGGACGGTGAGTAGGATTTGGTTTACCATTGGCGGAGCAGACGGCTTCACTTAGCAGAAGCGCTTGAGCCCTGCATATCATTATAACAGAAGTCTATCTCTGTTTATTAATTCACTTTTACACCAATTGTAGACAATTGTTTTAACAATAATCCTCTTGATACATTATCATCTGCTTTTTGATATTATAAATGTGTTCTCCAAGTCTTCTTTGCAGAGTTCTGCCCGTGCGGCCCACATATTGTAAACCACACGGGCATTCTAGCAAATAAATTGCAAATTGACTGTGACAATTGATAAGTGTTCTGATCGGATATTCTTTAAATGTAATATTAGAGACAAATTTTTGGGTTTTGATACTGTATTGACATGCTGTGCATTTAGCACAAGGGAAATAGCCTTTAATAGTGTCCCTTTTATTAGATGTTTCTCTACTAAAAGGACAGCTTGGAGACAATTTTGTTTTTAAGTTATTTGCTTTTCTGAAATAAATTTCTGGCTTGTCTTTCAGAAATCCCTTCAAGATGTCATCTTGCTGTAAAAGGCCCCAGTGTTTTTCAAATGTTTTAACAATCTGTGGTGCCAGTGAACTATATTTTGTAATAAAGGCCACTGTATTAACTGTTGTGTTCATTTTGTTTTTTGGTTTGTATTGTAACAAATCTGACCTTGTCATGGCAGTGACAGTCTCTATAGCATTGTCCAACTGATGTTTATTATACTCACGGTCAATGAATTTTTGTCTTAATTCTTGTGCCTGGGCATCAAAGACAGAGGGGTCTGTACAGTTGCGCTTGATCCTGACCAGTTGTCCCTAAGGGATGTTTCTAATCCAATTTGGGTTATGGTGACTACTGGCCAGCAAATAGTTGTTCGCCTGTACGGGTTTATAGTAAGTTTTAGTTTTCAAAACATTATTTTCTGTGTATAACTGTAAGTCCAGAAACTCGATACAGTTAGTACTTTCTTTAAATGTAAAGACCAGGTTTCTGTCGTTGTTGTTAAGATACACTTTAAATGATTCCAGTTCACAGACGGAACCCCTCCAAGTAAAAATAACGTCGTCTATGTAGCGCCGCCATAGGACGAGATTCGCCCCCAGTTCCCCATTGGACCAGATGGTGTCGTCCTCCCACTTACCCATATATAGGTTCGCGTAACTGGGAGCGAATTTCGTGCCCATGGCGGTGCCACATGTCTGAAGATAAAATTGGTCTTTAAATGAAAAATAATTGTGTCTAAGGATGTAATTTATTGATTCCATCAAGAATTTGACCAGTGGAATGGACATAGATGTGTCATTTTCTAATGTTGTTCTAATTGCTTCACATGGTGTGTGAAATTATGGTGTAAAGCGATGTTACATCGGCAGTGACTATAATATAGTCTGATTGCCAATGGATATCCCTCAAAATTTGTAGAATGTGCGTTGTGTCCCTTAAATGTGAACGCAATTTAATTACATGTTTTTGCAAATGATGATCAATATACTCGGATAGTGCCGAAGTAATTGATCCTATTCCCGAAATAATCGGGCGCCCAGGTGGTCTTTTAAGGTCCTTATGAATTTTTGGTATCATATAAAAGATAGGGATTCTTGGATGTAAATTGAACAAGAACTCATATTCCCTATCATTTATGACACCATCATTAACAGCTCCCTCTAATAAAACTTTTAATATATCTTGATATTTGGATGTGGGGTTGTAGTTTAAGGGAAGATAAGTTTCTGGATCCCCAAGTATGCGCCCAGACTCCTCAATGTAGTAGGCCGCATCCATGACTACGATGCCTCCCCCCTTGTCCGCCGACTTAATTACTATTTGTTTGTTGTTCTCCAGTTGTGTTATCGTCTGCCTTTCATCAAAACTAAGATTCTCTTTCTTTTTTCTTTCCTTCAAAATGTGTCTCTCTAAATCCGCTGTGACCATTTCTGCGAATGATTCAACTAGATTGCCCCTAGCAAATTTGGGGTAAAATGTTGAAGCTGGTTCAAACTGGGTCAAGTTGTTATTTGCACCCTCTAAATTTCCAGTAATAGATGTTTTGGTTTTAGCAAAAAACCTTTTAAGAGCTAACTTTCTAATAAATTTTTGCACATCTATATAGATCTCAAAGTGATTAGGATCACTTGTGGGGGCAAACGTTAACCCTTTACTCAACACTTGTTTTTCATATTTGGTTAGTTTATAATCACTTATGTTGAATATATTTAGCTGTTGTTTAATTTTTTTATATTCTCTCATTCGCTTATTGTTCTGGCTGGTTTTTTACTATTATTGTAATATGCATAAGTCAAACTGTATACCATGCATATGTGACTTTGGATAGTATGTCCCATTCACAGTGACACCCTGATTAATATCAACACATCAATCCATTATGGTGTAAAACCTTTTCTTTATAACCTTTTCTCTATAAGGTTTAGATAATTTGGGTCTCAGTGTGAGTGGATTCATGCATACCAGATGTGTATATTGTATTTGTTGTATCCACCACTTGTAAAGCATTTGTAAGTCATTGCAAACCAATTATTTTCTAAGAAAGGTACTCATCCCTGCAGCCATCATAGTTGCAAAAAACTTTTTCTCACTAACAACAGTGTCATGTAATTAAAGTGCTTGACACACATTGGACTACCATTAGAACAGTTAATTTGGGTGTTCCCATCACCTAATTAGAAAATCGTGGGTATAAAAGGAAGCAGAACCCATGTAGCAACCATTCCCTGACGAAGAAACCCGTGAATAGGAGTTTCGAAACGCGTAGGAAGGTTTTGTGGTCATCCAGGGACACCGTAGCTGAATCAACCAGGCGGTGACGTCAGCGGAGGAGAAGCTTGCAATTTACTCGGCTGGTATTGAGACCACGAGCACACCAGGAAATCTCCCCGCATCTCACAAACAGACCTCCGGCACCCCACAGCAGGCGGCAACCCTTGGCAAAAGACCCCGTACCACTGCACATGTCCTACTCAAGGACGGTGAGTAGGATTTCGGTTTTACCATTGGCGGAGCAGCACGGCTTCACTTAGCAGAAGCGCTTGGAAGCCTGCATATTCATTTACTAACAGAAGTCTATCTACTGTTTATTAATTCATGTTTTACACCAATTGTAGATACAATTGTTTTAACTAATAAATGCTCTTGATACTTTAATCACCATGTCATACATTGTCTAAAGGGTAATACACTATTGTGGTGTTTTTTGTATATCTCTTGTCTCCCTCTCTGAGGTATCCATAAAAGAAGGAATTTCTGCACAAGACTTTGTTCCATTCATCTTTCCTCAGCGCCACAAGAGGTTATTCTACACACAAGAGTACAGTATACAGTACAGTATATACAGCATCATTTCTCTCCCTCTCTCCCGTGCTTGTGTTTGGTGCCCCCTGCTGGATAATGATTGAAATGCACAGCCCCGTTCTGTTGATTAACTCTAGTAGTGCTGAGCTGATGTAGAAGTGTACGTTATTGTGGGCTGTTATATTGTCATGTACAGAGAGCTTTCCAAACCTCACAGGTCTCTTCCTCACCTGTATAGAGAGCTTTCCAAACCTCACAGGTCTCTTCTTCACATGTACAGAGCTTTCCAAACCTCACAGGTCTCTTCTTCACATGTTCAGAGCTTTCCAAGCCTAACAGGTCTCTTCTTCACCTGTACAGAGCTTTCCAAATCTCACAGGTCTCTTCTTCACGTGTACAGAGCTTTCCAAACCTCACAGGTCTCTTCTTGACATGTACAGAGCTTTCCAAACCTCACAGGTCTCTTCTTCACTTGTACAGAGATTTCTTAACCCCACACGTCTTCTCTTCACATATACAGATCTCTCCAAACATTACAGGTCTCTTCTTCACGTTTACAGAGCGTCCCAAACCTCACAGGTCTCTTCTTCACGAACCCTGACTCCTCAAACTGCTGTGTGAGCTAGCAATCTGTGCTTCTTGTTTTGGATACTCCTGGAAGTGGGAATTTACGCTTGTGCTTCACCATGAACAATGCACATAAACAGTATTTGCCAATTACATGTATGTGCAGTCTGCATCATGGTATGAAAGTGTCTTCTTTGAACTCTGTGTTTCTTATCCATTAGTGCAGGGCAGCGGTTCCCAGCCTCTGCTACATCGCTCCCCTGCTACAGAATATCAGCCCCCGAACCCCCAATGAATAAATATTATTGCCTCCTCATCAGACTATCGCTAACAAACTGTGTGACTGATCCCAGGCAGTATTTTATTTTTATTTATAAAAATGTTTTACCAGGAAGTAATACATTGAGAGTTACCTCTCGTTTTCAAGTATGTCCTGGGCATAGTTAATATGACAAATAATACATGGTTACAAATACAGTTACATAAATGAACAGGGTATACATTATATACAAGACATTGCATGCACAATATTAAAAAAAAAGTATTCCCCCCCTTTCCCCCCCCCCCCCCCCCCGGACACAGATTGTGCCTCTAGGGTGTAAGGAGGGCTGGCTACGTGTGTATTGGTGGTGCGTACCTGCTTGTAACAGGAGGGCCTGAGTCTCCCGCGTTGATATTGGGGACAACAGGGCCAGGCTTCTGGGGTATATGCCTCCATCTTTAGTGGTGGTGGTGCAGCGCCTCCATTCTCTGGCGAAACCTAGGGGGTAGGTTGGAATCTTCCCAGAGAAAGCCCTGGTCCCAGGGCGAGAGATTCCAGTCTCACACACACAAGTTCTTTGATAAAACAGCAATGTCTTTATTGTCTCTTGGAGTACACACAGCAGCAGTTCATTGGCAGCAATACTTCCCAATGTATGAACAGGGTCTTTTCCTCCACTCCTTCTCCTCCAGGAATGTACCCTGCAGGATGGCCTGGTTGGGGCTTCAATACCCCTGTCTCCACCCAAGGGTAGGCCCTATGGGTGAGGCTAGATATCCCCCCTCGCCCCCTCAGTAGGGTGAGGGGCATTGGTCCAAGCACTATAGTGCTATCCACTCTACTCAGTCTGGCTGAGTGTCTCCTCTCCTGTCTCCCAGATCATGCTCTCTCTCTGCTCCCAGGACAGACAGCCTTCTCTGCTCCAGCACTAGACTGCCTTAACACACAGGAGCAGCCCACAAAATAGAGTGCAGCCCTGCCCCTTATGATGTCAGCAGGACCTCCCCTCTGTCTCAGGCCTGCTACAGAGTCAGGAGCCTACCTCTATCACTCAAGGCAGGGCTTGAAGGGGGAAAAACCCATGATTACTACTGGCGCTTGCCCTTAACAGGACTTACTCCAGTAGGAGAAAGATATGTAGTCCACTATTTCTTACAGGAGCTACAAGTATATAGTGTGCTGATCCCAGGCAGTATATAGTGTCCTGATCCCAGGCAGTATATAGTGTCCTGAGCACGTGGGGGCAACACACGCCTAATAATCCCCCAAACTTTGTGACCGATCCCAGGCAGTATATAGTGTCCTGAGTGCGTGGGGGGAACACACGCTTAATAATCCCCCAAACTGTGTGACCAATCCCAGGCAGTATATAGTGTCCTGAGCATGTGGGGGGGAAACACGCTTAATAATACCCCAAACTGTGTGCCTGATCCCAGGCAGTATATAGTGTCCTGAGCGCATGGGGAGAACACACGCTTAATAATCCCCCAAACTGTGTGACCAATCCCAGGCTAGTTATATAGTGTCCTGAGCGTGTGGGGGGAACACACGCTTATAATCCCCCAACTGTGTGACCGATCCCAGGCAGTATATAGTGTCCTGAGCGCGTGGTGGGGGACACACGCTTTAATAATCCCCCAAACTGTGTGACCGATCCCAGGCAGTATATAGTGTCCTGAGCGCGTGTGGGGGGAACACACGCTTACTAATTCCCCAAACTGTGTGACCATCCCAGGCAGTATATAGTGTCCTGAGCGAGTTGGGGGGAACACACGCTTAATAATCCCCCAAACTGTGTGCCGATCCCAGGCAGTATAATATGTTCTGAGCGCGTGGGGGGAACACACGCTTACTAATTCCCCAAACTGTGTGACGATCCCAGCAGTATATAGTGTCGTGAGTGCATGGGGGAACAACACGCTTAAAACCCTCAAACTGTGTGACCGATCCCAGGCAGTATATAGTGTCCTGATGCGCGTGGGGGGACACACGCTTAATAACCCCCAAACTGTGTGCCCAATCCCAGGCAGTATATATGTGTCCTGAGCGCGTGGGGGGAACACACGCTTAATAATCCCAAACTGTGTGCCTGATCCCAGGCAGTATATAGTGTCCTGAGCGCGTGGGGGGGGGGAACACGCTTAATAATCCCCCACACGTGTGTGACTGATCCCAGGCAGTATATAGTGTCCTGAGCGCTGGGGGGGAACACACGCCTTATAATCCCCCAAACTGTGTGACCGATACCAGGCAGTATATAGTGTCCTGAGCTCGTAGGGGGAACACCACGCTTATAATCCCCAAACTGTGTGACTGATCCCAGGAGTATATAGTGTTCTGGGCGGTGGGGGGGGAAACATGCTAATAATCTCCCCAAACTGTGTGACGATCCCAGGCAGTATAGGTTATGGGCGCGTGGGGGGGAAGACATGCTTAATAATCCCCCAAACTGTGTGACCGATCCCAGGCAGTATATAGTGTCCTGAGCGCGTGGGGGGAACACACGCTTAATAATCCCCCAAACTGTGTGACTGATCCCAGGCAGTATATGGCCTGAGCGCGTGGGGGGACACACGCTTAATAATCCCCAAACTGTTGTGACTGATCCCAGGCAGTATATAGTGTTCTGGGCGCGTGGGGGGAAGACATGCTTATAATCCCCCAAACTGTGTGCCCGATCCCAGGCAGTATATAGTGTCCTGAGCGGTGAGGGGAACACACGCTATAACACCCCAAACTGTGTGCCCGATCCCAGGCAGTATATGCGTCCTGAGCGCGTGGGGAGAACACCGCTTAATAATCCCCGAAACTGTGTGACTGATCCCAGGCAGTATATAGTGTCTGAGCGCTGGGGGGAACACACTTTTAATAACCCCAAACTGTTGTGACCCGATCCCAGGCAGTATATAGTGTTCTGAGCGCGTGGGGGGAACACACGCTTAATAATCTCCCCAACTGTGTTGCCCATCCCAGGCAGTATATAGTGTCCTGAGCGCGTGGGGGGAACACGCTTACTAATTCCCCAAACTGTGTGACCGATCCCAGGCAGTATATAGTGTCGTGAGTGCATGGGGGGAACACACGCTTACTAAACCCCAAACTGTGTGCCCGATCCAGGCCAGTATTATAGTGTCCTAGAGCGCGGTGGGGGAACACACGCTTATAATCCCCAAACTGTGTGACCGATCCCAGGCAGTATTAGTGTCGTGAGTGCATGGGGGAACACACGCTTACTAAACCCTCAAACTGGTGCCCGATCCCAGGCGTATATAGTGTCCTGAGTGCGTGGGGGGAACACGCTTACTAATTCCCCAAACTGTGTGACCGATCCCAGGCAGTATATAGTGTCCTGAGTGCGTGGGGGGAACACACGCTTACTAATTCCCCAAACTGTGTGCCCGATCCCAGGCAGTAGTATATATTGTCTAGCCGCGTGGGGAGAACACACCGCTTACTAATCCCCCAAACTGTGTGACCGATCCCAGGCAGTATATAGTGTCCTGAGCTCGTTAGGGGGAACACCACGCTTAATAATCCCCCAAAACTGTGTGACTGATCCCAGGCAGTATATATAGTTTGTCCTGAGCGCGTGGGGGGAACACACGCTTAATAACCCCCCCAAACTGTGTGCCGCATCCCAGGCCAGTATATAGATGTCCTGAGATGTGGGGGGGGACACACGCTTAATAATCCCCCCAAACTGTGTGACCCGATCCCAGGCAGTATATCGTGTCCTGAGAGCGTGGGGGGGGACACACGCTTAATAACCCCCCAACTGTTGTGCCCGATCCCAGGCAGGTATATAGTGTCCTGAGCATGGTGGGGGACACACGCTTAATAATCCCCCAAACTGTGTGACCGATCCCAGGCAGTATATAGTGTCCTGAGCGCGTGGGGGGAAGACACGCTTAATAATCCCCCAACTGTGTGACCGATCCCAGGCATATAGTGTCCTGAGTGCGTGGGGGAACACACGCTTACTAATTCCCCAACTGTGTGCCCGATCCCAGGCAATATCATAGTGTATAAGCGCATGGGGGAGAACACACGCTTACTAATTCCCCAAACTGTGTGACCGATCCCAGGGCAATATATAGTGTCCTGAGCGCTGGGGGGAACACACGAGCTTAATTAATCCCCCACTGTGTGACTGATCCCAGGCAGTATATAGTGTCTGAGGCGCGTGGGGCTAGAACACACGTTACTAATCCCCCAAACTGGTGACGATCCAGGCAGTATATAGGGTGCTGAGCTCGTAGGGGGGAAACACACCGCTTAATAATCCGCCCAAACTGTTTTACTGATCCCAGGGCAGTATATAGTGTCCTGAGCGCGTGGGGGAAACACAGCTTTTACATAACCCCCAAAACTGTGTGCCCGATCCCAGGCAGTATATAGTGTCCTGAGCGCGTGGGGGGAAGACACGCTTAATAATCCCCCAAACTGTGTGACCGATCCCAGGCAGTATATAGTGTCCTGAGCGCGTGGGGGGAACACACGCTTAATAATCCCCCAAACAGTGCCCGATCCCAGGCAGTATATAGTGTCGTGTACCTGTGTGAGAACACACGCTTAATAATCCCCCCCAAACTGCCCTTCAGTGTGTGCAGGCAGCATGGGGGGGTATATCTGTCACTCACTGCAGGAGCTTCCAAAGTCACGCCCCACAATGCCTTGCTGCTGTGAATGCAAAGCATTGTGGGGAGCGACTTTGGAGGCTCTTATTGTAAGTGACAGCCACATCCAAGAGACTAAGGGGCCTTACTAAGTGCGCAGTCCCAGCACGGGCGCCGGACCCCCTATCCTGCCTGGGAGCCGCCGGTACTGATTTACAGGGCAGTTTACAGATTCTGTTCAGGCAAATGGTAGTCCCGAGGATCTCCGTTCATCCCAGGGCGCGGGGGCTCAGCCTAAACCTCCTGCCCAAATGCTCTTCACGCCTCTGGCATCCTCCGAGGCTTTCATGTCCGATGTCTGGGCAGACACGCTGGCACCAAGCTGGTAGCCCAGCGACTCACCCAGAACATCGGTCCGGAAAGACCCAGCTCATTATACCGTGCACAAGCATATATACACTTTAAACACACTGTTTAATAAAATATATACTTTATACTTCTCTAAGTCTCCTGGTTATGGGGAATAGAATAAGAATCCTGCACTTTATTCCCACTAGCCATATTCCCCGCACACTGTGCCGGACGGAGACATTAAAACTCCTGGCAACCTTATTTATGATTGGAGCACCCCCAGAACCCCTATACCGGGTTCTGGGTGACCTAGGCATTAACTGGGTATCCCCTTAACCTAGGGACCCCATTACCGTTCCAGGGACACCCCACATCCCTATGCCCCATTTACCTTTCTGGTCTGTTTGGGGGTTCAATTTGAGCTTGTAGGTGTTCTGTATGTTTTATAATGAAGGGGTTAAGCCACAGTACCTGGTTTATTGGGGGTAGAGGGGGGTGGGTGAAGGTGGAACTTGGTCCAGGGTGGGTGGTTATGCCTACCTGTAAGGTTGCGGGAGGTGTTAACCCCATTCATTACCATAGCGGTGATAACTGCTATGGTAATGAAGAGGTTAACTCCTCCCACTACCCACCCAGTAAGCCTAATCATCCACCATGGGCCCAGTACCCCTTTACCCACCCCCTCTACCTCTCATAAACATTAAAATACAACAACCCTAAGCAGGAGTAATGCGAAACGCATAGGTGTTTTTTTTAACCTGTACATTGCTTATGTGAGCTAAATAAATACTTTTTTTATGGGAGTTACCCTGTCGTGATCTTTTTGTTCCTGTCTGCTGCGGTTGTGCTCCGTTCTATACAGACTTCGGTTGGCCTTTTCAACGGATTTCACACGCCATAAGGAATTGCCAGGTCCACTGAGAGGGCTTCAAATATAAGGTAACAGGCCGCTGCCTTCATGAATGGTACACCCCCACCTCTTCATACATCATTCCTTAAAGTATGCAGAGGTGAGGTCTATATATTGGGCCACATGCTGTGGTGGGTACCGCTAGGTGCTTAGCCTCCCAGCCATACAATACCTGGACTGTTTATTTGGCCTGTTGTAGGCATTCCAGACATTATGCGATGATTATTTGGAAAGACTCCCTAGTGGCATATAAACTGACTGAGCACCATTTCTCCCCTGGACTATTTGTAACACATAAACCTATTTACAGGGCTTAAATGAGAACTTCACTTAGAACTCTGAGGAACTGTGGCTATTTATACTCATATACTCCTTGTAAGAGTTCCTGGAGCCTGCCCTTACCTGGCTGCTGTGGACATTTTGATTATTGGCAGCCTGCTATATTGGCTGCACCTGTTCAAGGGCTTAAATAGCAGCCAGTGACTTCCATCCCCTGCCTGAGCATTGTATATGTTTCCATGTGTTCCTGGACACCATGGGTTCTAGTTACTGAGCCTTCCTTATTCATGAGCCTTCCCTGTTGCTGTGCCTAGCCTGTTGCTGAGCCTTCCTTGTTCGTGAGCCATCCCTGTGGCTTCCCTGTCCCTGAGGTTAGCCTGTTGCTGTGGCTAGCCTGTTCATTTGGAATCCCTGTTGCTGACCCCGGACTGTGACCCCGACCTCACTACCTGCCGCCTGCCCTGACCCTTTGCCTGTTGCCTGGACTTTGCACCACTGCCGCCAGCCCTGACCTCCTGCCTGTTTACAGACTACGGATACTCTAACAGGACTCTGTCCCTGGGCTCTGGTCGGTTAATTTGCATCCCTACCTCAGCCCTGCGGGTCCACTTCCTGATCGGAGACGAGCACCGTCACATAATGCTCAGGCCACACATGGACCCCGCTGACGTAGGGAAGGTGCTGTCACTCCAGGGCCAACTCATGGATAGGCACTCCGACCTCCTGACTACATGGGACACTGTAATCGCTTCCATCACCTCCAGCTTGCAAATCCTTGCCAGCCATCCTCTTCTTGCACCACCGGCTGATTCTTCGTCGGCACCTACCCCTCCGCTTCAGCAAACTAACCTTGCATTCCAGGAGCCAAAAGATGAATTCTCCACTGCTCCTGTTTCAAGGCCAAGTACACCTCTCACTGCTTCCTTGGCAGTAAGTGCTGTAACCCATGATGGTTCTAAGGCTCCTGATTCAATGTCGGATGCCCCTATTACTGAATCTAAGGATCCTGTTTCATAGTCAAGCCCCCCTTTCTCTGACTCTCCTGCAGTACCTGCTGTAACCCTTGCTAGTTACAAAGCCCCACATTTAAAAGCAGGTTCCCCTTTTTCTAACTCTCCTGCTGTACCTGCAATAACATTTGCTAGTTATAAGGCCTTAATTTTAAAAGGAGGTCTCCCCTTTCTCTGGTTCTCCTGTAGTGTTTGATATACCTATCATTAATGCTAAAACTCCTGCTTTAAAGTCAAGTTTCTCTTTCTCTGATTCGCCTGCAATGTCTGAGGTCCCTTTGACTGTTTCCCAAAGTATCTGGAATACCTACTGTTGATTCTCAGACACCCACTTCAGAGACAAGCAGACCTTTCACTAATGTTCCCACATGGTTAAATATACCTAGTTCTAATTTTTCAAAGACAAGTACCCCTACTGCTGGGTTCCATGCAATGTTGGATAACCCCATCTTTGTTTCTAAGGTTCTTGCCATTAAATTGCTATGTTGCTATGTCTAACTGGACCTCGACAAGAGGATTGTATCTGTGTCTAAGTCGTCTTATGATGCATTCTGCGTATCAAGACTAGCAGTACCGCTGCTTTCTGCCCCAGAGGGGGTACTCAATAAACAGGGTTTCCTCAAGTCAGGGGGTACTCAATAACCAGGGTTTCCTCAAGTCTTGTACCATTGCGGATCGGGTAGACAGATTGTTGGGGGGAGGGGGGGGCTGGGATTGACCCGGCGGTCTTGGTACACATTGGCACCAATGACAAAGTTAGAGAAAGATGGAGGGTCCTAAAAAAATGATTACAGGGATCTAGGCCAAAAGCTTAACGCAAGGACCTCCAAAGTATTATTTTCTGAAATACTACCAGTGCCATGCGCTACTGCAGGGAGACAGTCAGAGATCAGGGGGGTTAATGCATGGCTAAGAAAGTGGTGCAGGAAGGAGGGGTTTGGGTTTTTAGAGCACTGGGACTCCTTTTCTGAGAGGTGCCATCTATATTCTAGGGACGGATTACACCTCAATGAAGAGGGATCTTCTGTGCTAGGGGGGAGAATGCTAAAAAGGTTGGAGGAGATTTTAAACTAGGATGGAGGGGGGAAGGGAATGAAACAGATAATGAACTAAATGGACTAGAGGAGGATACAAGGTGGTATGGAGGTAGAATGGGGGCAAGTGCAAGTTTGAGAAGCAGTGAGACACCCATAGTAAATACAGATAATACTAGAAAACTTCTAAAGACTAAATCAAGTGGGCGCAGAAAGGAAGGAGCAGATAAGATAATAGTACAGGCTGAAAATAACTTAAATGCATGCTTGCTAATGCAAGAAGCCTGACAGATAAAATGGGGGAGCTTGAAATAATACCTGCAAGGGAGCAGTATGATATCATAGGCATTACTGAAACATAGTGGGATGAAACTCATGACTGGAAAGTTAATTTAGAGGGTTATTCCCTTTTTCGGAAGGATCGAACAAATAGAAGGGGAGGTGGAGTATGTTTATATGTTAAGCCGGATCTAAAACCTATTATAAGGGATGATGTTTATGAAGGGAATGATGAAAATGTAGAGACTTTGTGGATAGAAATTAGCAGTGGAGGTAAAAGTATAAAGAAAATGTTTGTGGGAATATGCTATAAACCACCAAAAATCTGTGAGATAGAGGAAGCTAACATACTTTTGCAAATGGAGAAGGCATCAAAACTGGGTCATGTTTGCATAATGGGGCATTTTAATTATCCAGACAGACTGGGGCAATGAGATTATCATTACAACAAAATGAAACAGGTTTTTGGGGGTGCTTAAAGACAATTATATGACCCAAATTATTGAGGAACCAACCAGGAGAGGGGCAATACTGGATTTGGTCATATCAAACAATGTAGAAGTAAAAACAAATATTCAAGTCCTGGAACATTTGGGTAAAAGTGATCATAAAATGGTCTCATTTGAAATAAATTATCAAAAAACAGATTTCTTGGGTTCAACAAAGACCTTAAACTTTAGAAAGGCAGATTTGAATAAACTGAGGTCTAATCTAGTAGTAATACAATGTGATGATGTTTTTTCAGGGAAAAGTGTAGAAGATAAATGGGCAGTCTTTAAAACATTGTTAGAAAACCACACTTATCAGTGTATACCCTTGGGTAATAAGTATAAAAGAAATAAGTCAAAACCAATGTGGCTAAATAAACAGGTAGGGGAGGAAATGGACAAGAAGAGGAAGGCGTTTAGATTCTGTAAGTCAGAAGGGACAGAGACATTGTATCAGAATTATAAGGAATGTAACAACAATTGCAAAAGGGCAATCAAATTAGCAAAAATGGATAATGAAAAAAGGATTGCAATAGAAAGTAAGGTCAACCCTAAAAAGTTCTTTAAGTACCTTAATAACAAAAAAATGAGAAAAGAAAATATAGGACCCTTTCAGTGTGAGATGGGTAGGCAGATTATTGGAGATAAGGAAAAAGCTGAGATATTAAACAAATTCTTTGCCTCTGTGTTTACCAGGGAAGAACCAAGTTCAATAGTAGTGCCGCAGGAGGAATCCACAACCTCCATATTAATGAACAATTGGTTATCTGAGGAAGAAGATCATAAGCGACTTGAAAAAATTAAAGTAAATAAGGCACCTGGCCCCGATGGCATACATCCAAGAGTTCTCAAGGAGTTAAGCTCAATAATAGCCAAACCATTATATTTAATATTCAAGGACTCCATTTCCACAGGCTCAGTACCACAAGATTGGCGTAAAGCAGGTGTGGTGCCTATATTTAAAAAGGGAGCTAGATCACAACCGGGAAATTACAGACCTGTAAGCCTGACTTCAATAGTAGGGAAACTACTTGAAGGTTTAATACGGGATAATATTCAGGAATACAAAATTATTAGTAATAGTCAGCATGGATTTATGAAGGATAGATCATGCCAAACTAACCTTATTTGTTTCTTTGAAGAGGTAAGTAGGAAATTAAACCAGGGTAATGCAGTTGATGTGGTCTACTTAGATTTTGCAAAGGCTTTTGATACGGTTTCACACAAGAGGTTGGTGTACAAAATAAAGAAAATTGGACTCAGTAATAATATATGTACCTGGATTGAATACTGGTTAAAGGACAGACAACAGAGGGTTGTCATAAATGGAATTTTTTCAGGTTGGGCTAAAGTCGTGAGTGGAGTACCTCAAGGATCGGTACTGGGACCCCTACTTTTTAACTTGTTTATTAATGACCTTGAGGTTGGGATCGAGAGCAAAGTCTCCATCTTTGCTGATGATACTAAATTATGTAAGGTAATAGAATCAGAGCAGGATATAATTTCTCTTCAGAAGGACTTGGAGAGACTGAAAACGTGGGCAGGTAAATGGCAGATGAGGTTTAATACAGATAAATGTAAGGTTATGCATTTGGGATGCAAGAATAAAAAGGCGACTTACAAATTAAATGGAGATATATTGGGGGAATCGTTGATGAAGAAGGATTTAGGAGTGCTTGTAGACTGCAGGCTTAGCAATAGTGCCCAATGTCATGCAGTAGCTGCAAAGGCAAACAAGATCTTATCTTGCATGAAACGGCCAATGGATGGAAGGGAAGTAAACATAATTATGCCCCTTTACAAAGCATTAGTAAGACCACACCTTGAATATGGAGTACAATTTTGGGCACCAATCCTAAGAAAATACATTATGGAACTAGAGAGAGTGCAGAGAAGAGCCACCAAATTAATAAAGGGGATGGACAATCTAACTTATGAGGGGAGGCTAGCTAAATTAGATTTATTTACATTAGAAAAGAGGTGTCTAAGAGGTGATATGATAACTATATACAAATATATTCGGGGACAATACAAGGAGCTTTCAAAATAACTATTCATCCCACGGGCAGTACAAAGGACTCGGGGCCATCCCTTAAGGTTGGAGGAAAGGAAATTTCACCAGCAACAAAGGAAAGGGTTCTTTACAGTAAGGGCATTTAAAATGTGGAATTCATTACCCATGGAGACTGTGATGGCAGATACAATAGATTTGTTCAAAAAAAGGTTGGACGTCTTTTTAGATGGGAAAGGTATACAGGGATATACCAAATAAGTATACATGGGAAAGATGTTGATCCAGGGATTAATCCGATTGCCAATTCTTGGAGTCAGGAAGGAATTAATTTTTCCCCTTAATGGGGTTTTTTGTTTGCCTTCCTCTGGATCAATAAGTATAGATATAGGGTAAAGTATCTGTTGTCTAAATTTAGCATAGGTTGAACTTGATGGACCTATGTCTTTTTTCAACCTCATCTACTATGTAACTATGTACCTGTCCAAAACGTTTATGAAACAATTCAAAGTCACCAACGAGCACAGAGTGAGCCAGGTTCTGATCTACCAAAGGTCTCTCCTGAAGGGGGTGGGGGGGATACTGTAAGGATTCCAGTCCAGGCTTTGGCTGCTGTGGACATTGTGATTACTGGCAGCCTGCTATATTGGCTCTTCCTATTCAAGGGCTTAAATAGCAGCCAATGACTTCCAGCCCCTGCCTGAGCATTGTATATGTTTCCCTGTGTTCCTGGCCACCTTGGGTGCCTTCCCTCGCTGCAGGGAGCAGGGCTATAGCCCAGGTTTATGTAAGGATCTGGGGCTTAGCCTACTCCATTCCTATCCAGGTTTAAGTTGGGTCCTGGGAGGAACTGCATTCAAAGGGGGAACTGCTGCCTGAGAGAGATGCTGAGAACCAGTCCTGTCTATGCTGTTGTCTACTGTTCAATAAAGCAAGCATCCTGTTTAAAGTTCCTGGCGCCCTTTTCTACTTATTCTACGCCTCACTACAAGCCTGGCCTGGATCCACCAGAGAAGCCCTGAGACAAAAGGTAAAAACTAACTGAGCTACGCTATGCTGAAGCAGGTAGAAACCCTATCTGCAGTGCAAAGAGAGACTGAATTTGTGTACACCCTATCTCCTGCAGCCAGGGGGGGGGGGGTATGGGTGGGTATGGTAGGAGTGTTACACATGTAGCCATGCATGTAAAATGGTCTGCAGTTGTCTCCCCAGCTGGCAGTAAACCTGGTAAGTTACAGGGATGCCAGCAGTAATCATGGATGTTTGCCCTCATACCCTGGTGAGGTGCCCTATGTATGGGTGGGAGTGGCCACATGCTCTGAGTCCACAGTTAGTGACATCAGAGCTGTGACAGCTCCTGAAGTATATAAGGCACAGCACTGCCCAAAGTTTGTGTTGCTGAGTTGTTGGAGTGCGTTGGGAAGGAAGGATCTACTAGTGCAGTAACTAGTGGTCCATTTCTACATTAATCTTGATAAGAGCCACACTGTGTCCAGGGACCTGGCACAGGGGTGATCTCCCTACGGGGAGAGGGGATCCCACTCCATTGGGAGCAGAGACAGCAGAGAAATATGTGCGGCTGAGACAGCTGGCTGTGAAGGGCAGCTTGCCCACCAAGCAACAATAAAGATGTCTTGTTCAATGATACCCCCACTGTGTGAGTGTGAAGTTACTCTCCAGTGGACGGCACCACCAAGAAGGAGTTCTTCATCAGGACCATCTCCCTGCGGACGCATAGACCCTGATGAGGTGGAGGCGCTGCACGTGATATAGGTAGGACTCGCACACACTACCTCAGATACCTGTCTGGATTGACAATCCCCAAATACCATCATGCGGGAGACTCAGGAGTCCTGTTGCCTACAGGTGCACCACCAAACACGACCATGTAATGGGGGCTGGTTAGACCACACGGGCCAATATCAGATTGGGTGGGTCAGACTAGAGGGAACAACCGTTACACACATATGTAACCCTCCCGGCTATCAGAGATGGGGTTACAGCAATTTACAGTCTCTATTCACTCTCCCTGACAGGGTTTAGACCTGCTCATAAAATGTTAGCTCAGTGGGTTTTACCTTTCTCTTATCTCAGGGTCTTCTTCCAGGTGGGCTTGGGCCAAGGCTGTTAGGAGTGAATGATAGAACAGGGCGCCAGGAACTTTTCATTAGAACTCTTTATTGGGTGCAACACATCTTTCCAGCATACATCAGGACAGGTCCCTGCCTGGCAGCTCCCACTACCCCCATGAGTAAGACTGAAAAGAACAGAACTGGGGATCTTTCCCCCTCCCTGGGGAAACTCCCAGTACTCAGGAGGAGTCAGCACTGACCCCCTAGAGAGGGATGAACACCACCCTTCCCCCTAAGGGGTAAGGCAGAACAGACACAGGAGGAGTCAGCACTGACCCCTAGAGAGGGATGAACACCACCCTTCCCCATAAGGGGTAAGGCAGAACAGACTCAGGAGGAGTCAGCACTGACCCCTAGAGAGGGATGAACACCACCCTTCCCCATAAGGGGTAAGGCAGAACAGACTAAGGAGGAGTCAGCACTAGAACTCTCTCTAATTTGGAGGAACACATCTTTATACTGGAGGAGCCAGGCTATTCTGCCCCAGTAACTGGGCAGAACCAACTGTAGCAAGGGCCTCATCCTGTCATGTGGTCCTAGCACTTTCCAGGCCCAGACATGTGCCTGTAAGTTGCCACATTATTGAAACACGAGGGATGTGATCTCACCAGCTTGTGACTTATTAACCCTGACACTGCCTGCTGTTACCAGGACTGACATGCCAGGCCCCTAGAAATATAGCAGGGTGCTACACATAAAATAAAAATTGATTTGGTTTTAATGTTATTTGTATACAGTAAACTGCATTTTAGGCCTCCTAGACGCACATGCTTGTGTAAGCACATCCACCCTAAATCTACACGTACCTATTTGTATATGTTAAATGTTGGAAGCTCTACTGTTGAGAATGTTTTAATACCCTAATTGTTTGGCAGAGTACTTTGCTGTGTTGTGCGGGTGTGCTGTGCTGATGTGCTGCTGTGCTGTGCAGTGCTGATGTGCTGGTGTGCTGATGTCCTGTGCTGCTGTGCTGATGTACTGGTGTGCTGTGCTGATGTGTTGTGCTGATGTGTTGTGCTGATGTGCTGGTGTTCTGATGTGCTGTGCTGATGTGCTGGTGTGCTGTGCTGATGTACTGGTGTGGTGTGCTGATGTGCTGGTGTGCTGTGCTGATGTGCTGTGCTGTGCTGATATGCTGGTGTGCTGTGCTGTGCTGTGCTGATGTGCTGTGCTGATGTGCTGATGTGCTGTGCTGATGTGCTGGTGTGCTGTGCTGATGTGCTGGTGTGGTATGTGTATGTATATGTGTATATATACACCTATACATACACATACACATACCTCACAAGTCTTCCTTAATTAGTGATGTTTATTCAAAATACATGATCGATGTTTCGGTATCCAACTTGAT
Source organism: Ascaphus truei (assembly GCA_036426205.1). Lineage (NCBI taxonomy): Eukaryota > Metazoa > Chordata > Amphibia > Anura > Ascaphidae > Ascaphus > Ascaphus truei. The sequence continues at coordinate 67,076 of WSYH01001949.1, read as the reverse complement.
AAAGGTCCAGGTGGGGACAGAGAAAACGTCGATCCTGGATTTTGAATAAACACAACTAATTGTTTAAGGAAGACCTATGAGTGCATCGCTTCTGTATTGGTGCTACATAGACTTTAACCCGAAGGACCCAGGCAACTGTTCATCACAACCACCAGTGCCCCTTTCACTATGTTTTATATATATCTATCTGTAACACCTCTTTACTTTACCTCAGACTATAGAACCTGTCACTGAGGTGGGGGCCTGAGTCCTGGAACTTGGGGTTTAACTCTTATAGTGGGTGGTACACAGAGTGGGAAGCAGGAGTAATCAGCCACAAGAAAACTGTAAGGAATTATAACAAACTTTATATCACTGTAACAGGGTATGTCCAGCTGTACCTGTTTCTCCCCACATAATGTATCTGCTATGTAAGCCCTGCTAAGATCCAGGCACTAGCAGGTTAATCTTTGGGCCCTCGACACCCCTTCCTGCTTCACCAGAAAGTGAAGGAAGGTAGGTGGTACAGTCCATGAGCCCGCCCCTCCCCGAACCCGCTCTCGGCGGCCCTGTTTGCATGTCACTACCCTGAAACCTTAATTGCACTCTATCCATTATATGGCATATGAAAATTGTTTGAATGAGTGTAGAATACACAACACATATTATTTATTTGTTAAGGGTTATATATAGGGTTGCCAGGTGGCTTCTCCAAAAATACTGGACTCAATGGTGAAAGGTGCGTCAGGTCACTATGACCAGGGAGGAAAATACCGGACACATACATGTCCAGTATTACAGCACCTCTCATTTTTCACTGGACAGAGTATCCAAATACAGGACAGTCCAGTTCAATACCGGACACCTGGCAACCCTAGTTATATATACAGTAGGGACTGATCTCTTTCGGGGGGGGGGGGAAAACAATTCCAGCAATTCGAAAACATCCAATCAGGTCCAACCCCCTTCTTAGAAAATTCACACGGGTGCACCTCTTCTTAAAAGCCCCAAATATTTCATATCAATATTTCCTCAAAACAGGCAACTAGTGGAGAATATCAGAATGAAGGATGATCAGGATGTAAATGAAAAGCAAAAATACATTGTAAAAAAAAATTATATATATATTTATTTTATACTAACAAAATTAAACTGTTTGATTGCAATTATTGCTAATAATAAAAAATGAAGCAACGGCTAATAAAGGTGCCATCTCTTATATTTTGGTGGTGGAAATTCTTGTCTTGCTGTTCTTTGACACCATGAAACTACCTGTTGACTAATTTCTGCCACACAGGGTTTTAAAGCCTCAGTAGTTCTCGGTGGCACTTGCCTCCCCTGCTCATTCAAGGCCTCATTAAGGAAGGATTCTGTGCATGTTAGTTAATTGAGTCCCATTCTCACCACCTGCCACTCGTGCGCCTCATCTGCACACTAACTGCTCCTAATTGTCATCATACGGCCAGCTCACTGCAGCAACTTGAGAACAGATCCATAGCAGCGTGTGTGGTGCAGAGCTTACAATGTCCTAGGGAACGGCTGTGAGGAGAGATATGGAAACTGTAACAATCCATCCAGGGACCAGATGTTTTGAGAGGGAAGGCACCTTGTGCTAATATTATGTGATATTACCTTCATGTTTGCAATAATGTCAGTTATTACTTGAGAAACTCAACTGAATGTTTTCTCTTAGCGGTGTCCACATGTAGACAGAATCAATATTGGACAACACAGGACAATTCAACATTAAGGGATCTCTGTATCAATGTAATTTTTATATAGCAGTCATTATTACCCCCCGATAACGTGAAACAACATGTTAAATAATGCGTCTGTTATCTCCTTTGCCATTGTTTTCAATAGCACTACTGTTAAATATGCATACGGTGGAGGTTTCTTGTTGCCTTTTTCACCCACCATAACTTAAAACGTGATGGTAAACCCCACAGTCTTGAAAATGCAAGGCCAGCAGTACAACCAACCTCACACTGATGATACCCATTAAGGTTGAAACATGTCTGTGAATGGTTTCTCTGGCTTTGCATCTGATTCCCATGCGGTGCTTTTAAAGCTGTGTTAACAGCGAGCATTGGCTTATATGGGCTCCATGTAACAATGTTTTTTCAGACAAAAGGTGACACATTTTATGCTCATTTGCATGTCATTTCCCAGAATCCCTTGCTGCAATGGAAGCACTGTATGCTGGGGACAATGGTGAAAGACAGGGTTGCAGACCTGCCTAAGACATGTGAATGTGCTCACACGTGCTCTTTTTATTTTCTATATGCAATACGGTGGAGGTTTCTTGTTGCCTTTTTCACCCACCATAGCTTAAAATATATACATATATATAGTGCCGTCCAGGTACATAGTGCTTTAAACAAGTAATACACGTGACATAATATTATAACATATCATGGGAATAAGCACTTCAGACATAAAACAATAGGAAAAGGAGTCCCTGCCCTGAAGAGCTTACAATCTATGTGGGGAGCACCTACAGAGACAGTAGGAAGATGTTCTGGTAAGTGCGTCTGCAAGGGGCCACGGTCAATGCATATGAGATGTATAGTATCAGCCAGCGGAGCTCACCCATGTATCCAAGTAATCAACGGCTTTGCAATACCTTGATACAGGAAAGCCATCTGAATGCACAAAGAACGAGCCCTCAGCCCCAGGTCTCAACCGCAGAAAACCTGAAGCCACATTTACCGGGCAAAGCAATCAATCTCTCAAAGCATGCAAAGAAATCCACATTCTCTTCCCAAATTGGTCGGTTTTTAAATGCCTAGGTACTTTACACATTTCATCTTTAAACAAAACTACATCCCCTAAAAGCAACCCCCTGTAATATGCTTATTATCAGGCAACAATTCCCACTCTCTAAGGGCTCTAAAAAAATCCAAACAACGCTTGAACACACACTTAAAAAAATTCCCCTAACAAGCCGATGGATGAACCTTAACAACTCTTCTAAACTGGGAAAACTGGTCTTTTATAATCCCTCCTTATTACCGCTCTAAAATCTCTTAACCAATTTGTTAACTATTGTATGTATGTATGTATGTATGTATGTATATATGTATGTATGTATGTATGTATGTATGTATGTGTAGCCAGGTCCCCTGTGCGTGTTGCTGCCCCGCGACCTTCCCCCTCGTTTTCTCCGCTGCCGGGGGTCACTCGATAGACCCGCCGGCATTTCTGGAGGGTGGGGGCCAGTGCAGGGAGCGGGTTAGTGTTCCGGCGGTCCCCGGTGGCTCCCGAGCAGGGCGCCGCCATCTTGTGATAGATCGTGCATGCGCAGCATGTCCCGGCGGCCCGGCAGAGTTCGCGCACGCGCAGGATAAGCGCGCGAAGCCCTAGCCTACCAGGGAAGGTATTAGCCAGGGACTACAGATCCCATGAGCCTTACCCCTTACCCCATGTGACGCCAGGGAGCCAATAGGGCTGCAGGAGCTCCCTGCTTGCAGGGAATTGATACTTTTCGCGCGCTGAGCCACGCTGGTCAGTGCAGGACCGGGAGAGCTAGGGGAAGGAGGTGAGTGCAGGGGTCAGTGACCCACTGCAATAGGACAGAACACCCCTAGGCCCCAGATAGGTCCTGAACTCCCCCAGCTTGTGGTGATTAGAGACTGGCCCTAAGTTAGGGACTATCCCATTAGTGTTAGTGATAGATAGGGACACAGCAGACGCTGCGCTCCCTGAACGGAGGCTTGGGCTGAGGCCTACACCCAGAGACTATCTTCAGGGTGGGATCGCCCCTGGCGGACCCCGTGCGAGGAGATCCGGGATCAGAAAGAATCATCAAGCGACTGATCCTTTGCGAAGTTGTTTGCTGGCCCGAGTGCAGGAGCACTCGGCAGGTACCTTCATAAGTGCACCAACCTATACCATTCTCACATTACCTATTCATATAGTGGCAGCGCTGACCACGGGAAAAAGGGGGTAGGCTGTGGACACGGTGTGGGGATACACGGTGGTGGGCGGGTATACTCCTAGTGGAGTAAGAGACACTGAGAGGACTGAGTTACCTGGGGGAAATAACCCCTAGAGGGGGAGTGTTATTAGTGTATGTTATAAGAGTGTGTTATTGCCTGCATATATATATTCTGCGTTACAGTAAACTGGTTATATATATATTCCTGAGTACGTGGTTATTGTATATGTGGGTCCTGTGTAGACAAACTTCTATATATCCCTAGAACCCTACACAGGTGGAGGCGCTGAAACCAAGAACGATCCAGAGGATTCACCCCAGGCTCTCACTGGCGGAGGCTCAGACCTCCTGTGAGCCTGACAGGTATAACGCACCACACCTGGTAACATATAGGTTCCCCCTTACATTCATTTATATATATATATATGCGATTGGGTGGATTGGATCTTACAGCATTCACAGCAGCAGGCAGTTCTTAGGCCTGTAATATACAGCATGCGGCCGTGCGTTCCTATGCAGTCGCGCGTGCACGTGCTGCATGCTTTTCCTGTATATAGTGCAGGGAGCTGCAGGTAATGTATATGTGTGTGTATGTGTATGTACGTGTATGTATGTGTGAGTATATGTGTGTGTGTATGTGTATGTATATGTGAGTATATGTGGGTGCATGGGTTGTGTGAGTGAAAGTAAGTCCTAGATAAGATCTTTTAAAGAAAAAAAAAAGTTTAATAAATATTTTTTTTTTGTTTTGCAATCCTTGACACACACACACACACACACACACACACACACACACACACACATACACATACACATACACGCATATATGCATACATACATACACACATACATACATTTGAGCGCAGGCAGTGGCGCGAAAATATGATTTTCCTCATCTTCGCCGCTATCTGTCGGCTCCCCGCTCCCTGCCGTGTGCGTGGCCCTTCTATAGAAAGGCTGACTAATGTCAGCCAACTAAAAATCCGTGTGCGCGGCGCAGCACACACCCGGCACTATAGAACGTGCCTTAGGCTGAGGACCCGCTGCGGACAGCCGCGCGCACGGGCCACCAGCCCCTTACCTCCTGCCTGTCTGTCCCCGCTGCCTCCTTCCGACGAGGCTCACTACGCGCTGTGACGCATCAGCCACCAGGGGATGCAAGAGGATTGCGATCCCGAGCAGTGATACGTCACGTGGTGCGCTGGTGAGCCTATCAGCGCCGGGGGCTGGAGTGTCAGAGCTTTCTCCACCTCCAAAGGGTAGGGGGGAAGTGTGTGTATGTATGTGTGTATATATGTGTGTGTGTTGTGTGTGGGGGGGGAAGGACCGACGGGGGGGAGAACGGACGAACGGACCCTCCGCTCAAACCATGCCCCCTCGCTCCCGCTCCCTACGGACCACAGGTAGCTGGCAATTGCCTCTCAGTGCGCCGCCTGCATGCAGTGCGGGCGCGCTAACTGAGGCAGTGGGGCCTCAGCCTTAGGGCCTTCACCCTCAGGATGTACCCTGGACCTTCACTCCAAGCCAAGGGCACTTGAAGCAGTCCTAGCTCTTCCCTTACTCCCTGGTGAAGTAAGAGGAACAGTCTCCACTCCCCTAAGGGAGGGAGTACAAACTAGCAGAGCCCTGCACAGTTGTTGGGGTAGACCAGCCTCTCCCAAGGGTAGAGGCAACACTGCTGAATTTGGTAGTGAAGCCCCTTAAGTACAGGAAAAGCAGCAACCAGGTCTGTCCCTGATTAGTCCTGGCAAGCCTGTGTTTACCAGGGCTTCAGACTGGTAACCAGAAACCAGCCCTGGCTATGTATGTATGTATGTATGTATGTATGTATGTATGTATGTATTATGTATATACTATTAAGTCCTTGGTCAAATCCTCCTGACCCCACAATATTGAACAAAAAGGACATTTCAGCTAAAACTCAGAGCTAAATGACAACCCATCTTCCAACTTCTGCAAAATAAAAGCCACTGTACTTCCCAAACTACCAACCTTCCTGACATTAGCTCCAAAACACCATTTAGTCCAGGCCAGCCAATACACCCACCAAGTAGCCGAGGCCAAGAATCAGCAACAGCCCCCACACGAGCAAGACCAGCAACAGCCCCCACAAATTCTTTTGTCAGATCCGTAACTAGAGATGTGCCACATTTTTGCAGGTGGTCATGAACCAGACAAAATGTGTCCTTTTCTAAAGAGCAGAACCAACCCTGGGAAGAAGTAGGCAAAGGGGTACTCCTGATAGCAGTAGCAGATGCAAATAGGTGTCTTCCTCAAATGTTAAACGAAAGGGTAGGTGCACTTACAATTACAGCTCAGAAAGAGCTGCCACGGGCGCTCAGAAAGCCCCAGCGAGTTGGGGTATAGCAATGGCTTGAGAATATCCCCCTGACTCAACTCAATAGACTCAGAAGAAAATGTTCCTCAGAGCAAAGTTGCGAGAGACAGTCCCAATGATTGATGGATACATTTATAAAGAAGGGATATGATAATGAATTGATTGACAAATCTTACAACAAAGTTAAGGCTACTGATAGACTGTAGCTACTGACTCAGTCTAATACCAAAAGAATTGTTAGTAATAAACCAGTGGGGCTCCATGATACAGTTGATAGATCTCAACAAGGACCGCCCAAGTTTGTTACTCAATACAATTGTCTTGCAGATAAAAGTACAAAAATTCAAAACAAGCATTTTAACATATTATGTGACCAACATTTGGGTGATCAACTAACCAAGTATGTGCCTATTGTATTTCGAAAAGCCTCTAATATTAAGAATTTATTAGCTCCTAGTAAACTTAGGGAACTAAAAGCACCAAATTTGGTCCATGATAGGAGTACACCTGGCAACTACAAGTGCCCTTGCTGATCCTTACCTTGCTTCATGCAATCTAATAGTTGATGTGGCATTCTCGTAAATGTTCCTTATAATATCAATATACACTTCTTCAACACTTTGTCTTATTAGTGCATTTAAAATCTGTGACATGTAGACAGAATCAAGTGCTTTTCATCATCTATGAATCCTAAAACGAGTGGTTGCTCATATTCATTACTTTGGGAAATCACCTCTTGTATGACTTGGATGTGGTGGCTGTGTTGTATCCACTCCGAAATCACACTTGTTCTCTACTCTGGGCGAAGTTCAGGGTCCGTTGCAGTCGTCTAGTGAGCATCTTAGTAAAAATCTTGTGCGTGCTTGGAAGTAAACAGACTTGGCTTCCTCTCAGTCCAAGTTGGTGTTTCCCCCAAGCTACTGTACGTTCTTGATCCCTCACCCGTTGCAGCGGAACGTGTATTCGGTGCTTAGGTCTCCCCCTCTGAACCTAGTCTTAAAGAATTTTTCATCTGTGAGTTTTTCAGTGTTTGTTTCTCTGTGTTGTCTGTTTCATGTAACTGCACCAGTAAGTAGAGCACTATACTTTGGGACTTGTGTCCACACTTGGACTTGCATTAAACGCAGGGCAAAGTTATAGTGCTGCACCAGGTGTGCTGAACATTTTGCTTCATCTCATTAGCTGTCACAAGAACACTGTTGGACACTATTTATTTTGTGTTCGTTTATTACGTGAACTGAAGAGAAAACCAAAGTTGCAACGCAAGGGACTGAGGAACTTCCTGGTCTTTAAATACGGTTCACCCAGGAAGTGTGTTGCAATGCCTCTGGGAGTTCTAGTTCTTCTTCTGTGTATCCAGCCTAGTGGACACTTGCAATACTGCAGCCAGAACAAGCTCCCAAGAGGGCAGATTTTTGGAGTTGCAGGTGGCATGAACTTCATACTCCTGTTGCCCATTTATGTGGGTCGAACGAGAATGCGAGTAGGGAACAGGTTTGGCCTAGTTTGGGATATGTGGAATACTGGATGCACTAACCCAGGGGGCGCAAACTTTTTTCCCTGCGCCCCCTGCCGGCGGTCCCCTCTCTCCTGCCCCCCCCCCCCTAACCTCCACTTACCCGTGCTACGGCGTCATGATGGCACGTTGCCATAGCAACGTGACATCGCATGACCTCGTGTTGCCATGGCGGCGCAGGAAGGAAGCCCCGGCACTTAATTTAAGTGCCTTCGGGAAGCGCGCGGGGCCTCTGTAAACCCCGCTCCCCCCCGTCGGCAGTCTCGTGCCCCCCCTGGGGGTCGCGCCCCCCAGTTTGCGCACCGATGCACTAGCCAATGAGCAGGTCATTTTAGGTGGACAGTGACTTTTCTATCACAAAAAGTCCTATAAATTGAGCTGTCAGTTTAACTGGGCATCCCTGCAAAGGTAAATGTTGGGTAGACAACCATAGAAAGTTTCCTATTTGTAATTCAGGAGCAGAATTATGGTGTCGATCAGCGAATTTCTTTTGGTCTTTTTTGGCTTTCTGTGGTATCTGAGGAATCTGATAATGTACCCTTCACAGCTCTGTCACAAGATTTGGAGTGGCTCGCACTGGGTTATAAAAACAATGACCTGTAAAAATGTGTGGATGATGCACAATGTGCAGGAATAAGGATTCTCCTGTATGGACCAGTGAAAAAGTTATTATAGGCAAATTCTGCTGTTGCCAAATAGTTCATCCAGTCGGAGAAGCAACATAGAAACTGTTCCAGAGCTTGATTAAACTGTTCAGTCTGCCCATAACATCGGGGATGACATACTGATTATAATGAACATTGAATACCAACTACCAACCAGAGAGCCTTCCAAAATGTAGAGGTAAATTGTACTCCTTGATCCGAAACCATAGAATCCAGTAATCTGTGTAAGCAGAAAATAGAATCAATGAAAATGTATTCAAATTGTTGTGCTGTCTGTAGTTTCAATAGTACTGTGAAATGAGCCAATTTAGTAAATGAGTCTACATCCATTAGAATGGTAGAACAATTCTCGGAGGGTGGTAATTCCATGATGAAGTAAAGCGAAATTATCTCCCATGGTTTCATGGGTAAGTGTAACAGGAACCTGGGAGGGCACAGATGAGGATCCTTATGACTAGCACAGATTTTGCAGGATCCCACATTTATCGATATTCGAATTCAATGTAGGCCACCAAAAGTATCGTTGTAGAAGTTTTTGGGTTTAAAGGACATCCGGATGTCCTGCAGATGGATGATCGGGACACCATTGTATTACTTGAAATTGTAAGGATTCTCCAGGTACGTAAAGATGTTGATTGAGATAATAAAATCCCTCTAGCATGACTATGGAAAAGTCCTGAATGAATAGTCGATAGAAATTGGTGAACCCCAATAGTCTTTGCACATCTTTTATGGATGTTGGTGTGGGCCAGTCTAAAATGACTTGGATCTTATGATTGCCCATTGAAATAACAGAAGGAGAGAGAAGGTATCCCAAATACTCTATTTCCGTCTGGTGACATTTACATTTTTCGGTTTAGCATAAAGATGATGAGCTCTTAACATGAGTAGTACTTCTTGAAAATGGATGATATGCTCATTTTCCGATTAAGATGTTATCAAGGTAGATTTAGACATAGACATCTAACAGATCTCTGAAAATGTAATTGAGAAAATGCTGAAATGTTGATGGAGTATTACATAGTTCAACGGGCATTACCAAATATTTGAAAATGTCCGTACCTTGTGCAGGATGCCATTTTCCATTCACACCCTCTCTGATGTGGGCCAGGTTATAGGTATTTCTGAGATCTAGTTCAGTAAATAGCATGGCAGTATGAACTCTGCTAATAACTCAGAAATCAGTGGTAAAAGATAGCGATTCTTGACAGTTATGTCCATTCAGTGCTCTGTAGTCAATACAGGGTCGGAATGTACCTTCTGTCTTGGGATCAAAAAATAATGATGCTCCCGCTGGGGATTTTGAATGGTGGATAAATCCCTTCTCAGTAATATACTGGCGCAGAACTTGTAGTTCGGGGCCTAACAATGCGTAGATCCGTCCAAAAGGAATTTCAGTATCAGGTAGAAGCTCGATAGGACTATCATACAGACGGTGCGGTGGCAATTTATCCGTATCACAGGGATCAAAACACATCATGGAATGTGGAATATGTTTTGGGTAGATCAGTATGACAGATCGCTATTTGTTGGACCAACAACAAGATTCTGGCTACCAGGTACTTCAATATTTTGATGATTCCTGCAGAGACAGCGTTCAGGGTCCATATATAATATTAGATATTGTTCCGGTAACGGTGGATGCATGGCAGTTTCAGCTAGTGCCATCAGGGCAGGTTTTCCTGATACTGTATATCCAGGCTAATCACCGACACACAGGTCTGACAGATACAGTAAGTGCAGTGTCTTTTATTGTTGATCCATCGGCTTGTTTGAGTGCATTGATTTGCTTCTTCCCAATCAGAAGTTGTTGCTTCATCTACTTTAAACCTTTGTTATCTTGGACAGTCTTCTTAACCATATCACAGTTCTATTTCCTGACATCTCCAGCCCTACGTTTGTGGATCGTCTTGCCCAGCTCTGCATATTCATACATATTATTCATATATACAGTCTGTAAATATATTGCACATACATAGCATTAGAGTCTGCATTTAGAAGAGAAGCATGTACACACCTACATACATATATACACACACACACACACACACACACATACACCTACATACACATTTAAGTACCATTTATTTGAATGGGACTGAAATCTTCCTGTACCATGGGAAGGTGGCTGCCTGCTGAATTGTTGCAAGTATGAGAAAAATCCCCTGTTCTTTATTTTCATGAAATCACCAAAAATGGCTAAAATGATCAAATGTATTAGTACAAGTGTGGGTTGTACCTTAGTCTCCTGGCTTCATAAATGGGGCAAAACCGGTGCAAAGAAATTGCACCATATTTATTCAAGAAAAGGAAAACCCTCATTGATTTCCATGTGATTCCTTCTCCTCGAGCTTTACAGTATGGTGCACTTTTAGCACTTCCTTTGCCCCATACCCCAGTAGAATAGCTGGCAGAATTTAGTCAATTGCCCCCGATGTGTTAGAAGAGGACATCTTTATTTATGTAAATTTATCAAAGAACAAGCATGGAAAAAGCTTGCAAACTACAGTAGCACAACGATCATCGCGCTGCCTGATGGAAAACACTTTATCCATTTAACATAGTGTGAAAGTGGCAACTTGTTAACTACTGAACATAACAAAAGCTGTCACTCCTAATGATCTGTAACTAATTGCATGCTTTCTCCCAGCCCAAAACTCTCCCAAGCAAAACACAGTAACAAAATTGCTCTCAGCATCAGCATATCTATTGGGTTTTAGCTTTATTTTAATTTTTTTATTAAATGGGTCTTTTTAAACACAGGCTCACACTGTCTATTTTCTCAGGGTACAATTCAATTGGTCTAAAAATACAAAACATACCCCCTTATCGCAAAGCAATTGTACATCTGTAATCCCTAAATTATGAGGTCTTTTTTTGTTGTTTTTGTCCCATGCCCTATGAACTAGAAGCTAGGGCTTTGCAGTTACAGAAATCTGGCAGACTTCAGAAAGAGTGGCAGTTTGACACTGTACTGTCACAGTTGAAATGGGTCCCGTGTGTGACCCAGGGCTTGGACGCCTATGCTCTGTACCCAATAACAGCTGAAGCTGCATCTGCCATATTTCGTAGGCCGACCGTTCCATGCTGTGTGACCAGCTGCCTCTGTTTATGCTAAGCCCATTGCAGCCTTCTGGCCAGGCTGCAGCAAGCCAACCCCTAATATTCCATCACTGGGTTTCATATGGCATCTTGCACTAGACCTTGCATTTCAATATTTTACTGAATAATAATAGGAGATGGATTTGTTAAGCAAAAAAAAAAAAGAAAGAAAGCAGAAACGGGTTCCCTTCCTATTCACAAGTCAGCAGAAGAAAAGTTTTCTGGAGAGAGATATTTGTACACAATAATATGCAGTCCACTATGAACAATTTTGATATAATATATATATATATTATTTGTATTTCTATTATATAATCACTAGGCAGAAATATATATATATATAAATATATATATATATATTCTCTTAAGTAAAATGATATCCATTTTACACTATAACAGTGTAACTGTGCATTGTGCTGTGGTATAAAATTAAAGTATTGTAGGGAGCATGAAAAGTTGATACAAATTTTTTTTAATCATCTTTTATAAACTTCACATTTAAGGATAGCTTTTGCGTTTTACAGCACAATGTGATATATTTAGGAAAAGCTTATCCTGGTTAATCTAATAGCAAACATCTAACTCTAAGGCAACGGCCCCGGTGTCGGCAATACACGCGCACCTGCCAGGCTGTCCGGCGGGTGGAGCTCTGTTCCCCGATCTGTGCAGAGCTGGGGTGGGGGCGTGATGTGGGCGTGGCAGGGGGCACGGCCATGATGTCGCCCATCAGGTTTGCCCTCATTGGTTGAACTGCCGGTGGGCGTGGCCAGTGCTCTGTCACCAGTTCTGAAGACCTGGCCGCGCGGCGGCCAAGGCAGGTAGTGGGCGTGGGCCCGGCCCCATTGAGGGGCGGTTCTTGTCCCTGCAGCGCACGCCAAGCACGCGCTGCAGCAGGCAGCGGGGACCTAACCTAAGGAGACATTGCAAATTATGGTGGGTAAAAAAAAGTGACAAGAACCCTCCACCGTACAGTGTACAGCAAATAAAAATACCACTTGTGGGTATATTTGCATGTATCAGACAGGTCTGCAACCCTGCCTTTCCCCATTATCTCTTAGTATACAGTGCTTCCAGTGCAGCCAGGGATTCTGGGTAATGACATGCAAATGAGCACTCACAGTGATTCACTCTTCACAACTTATCCAGTTTAACATGGACCCCCAGGAACTCATTCTGTAAACCACGAAGTGCTTGAAGTCAATGGGAGTTTTCGTGCGATCACAGTGCAATCAGCAGCTTCATTCATAGAATCGGCCCCTAACTCACAAACCTACTAAGCACGTACAGTAGGAACAGGGCTAAATCTGCAGCCATCTGTGGAAGTAAAACTTTGAATATCACATAGTAAAATGAACTGTATAAAAGCAAAACATCTCTGTGATACCCCTGTGTATTAACACATTTCCTGAGTATACACCAATTCCTCAGAAGGGAGATCTTCCACTCTAAGTGGCATATCCTGTAGCCATAATACAGGTAAAGGGAGCCCAGTTTGACAGTACTGTACAGCAGGGGTGCCCAAACGGGAGGGGGGGTTGCAATATTTTCTGGGGGGGTGGCGGGATTTTGCAGAGGCCCCGTGTTCTTCCCCGTAACATTTAAATTAAATGCCGGGAGAGCGCGCGAGGCCTCTGTAACTCCCTCTTACCTTTTCTCCGGCGGCTTCTGGCGACGCGTAGCCATGACAACGCGGGGTCAAATGGCCACGCGATGTCACATGACATCGTGACGTCAGATGACGCTGGTGAAAAGTTAAGGGGTAGAGCGAGCAGATGGGGAGAGCAGGCAGAGGGGCGCAGACAAAAACATTTGTACGCTGGACTGACAAAATTATAACAAGTGTATAGCCATGGTCCCCTTACCAGCACGAGTCCCCGGCTATGGTACGCTTCCCAGCGCTTCCCCTGGCGTAAGTGCTGGTGCCGCGGGGCTAACTAGGGCAGTGAGGCGAGATAGCCAGCAGCAGGAGGCGCAGGGAGGCTCCGTTCGCTCTCCACTGGTTGGCGCTGCCAACCGGGCGGGTGCCGCCATGTTGGAGTTGACCACGCGTGCACGATCGCTCTTGCATGTGCGGACTAGTGCGGCGGTCATCTTAGAGATGGCAGATAAAGCGCAGGAGAAGGCCAAGAGGCAGGAAGGCCCTCTAGAGGTTGCGCATGCGCAGGGAAGGGGCGCGGCGGCCATTAGGATAGCGCAGGCGGAGATAGGAAAAGGTGGGCGGCCATTACAGAGGCGCCTATGCGGTCTCCATAGGCAGGAGCCTCCTTGGGAACTACAGTTCCCAGGAGGTATAGCTGCAGGCAGTCAGGTGCTTTTACTTAGCCAATAGGGCTGAGGGATTCTCCTGTAAAGGGGAGGATCTAGTTAGGGATGTTAGGAAGCTGGCAGGAAGGAAGTCACTCAGGGTGGGGAAGCAGACAGGGGAGGAGGTAGGTGTGCAGGGTCAGGGACCCATGCACTAGGCCAGAATACCCTCCCCAGGCCCCAGATAGCCCTGAGTCACCAGTGAGCTGCTGCAGATAGGGACAGACCCAAGAGAGGGAGGCTGCCACCTTAGCTGAGCAGGATAGTAAGTTGCAACAGTGTTGTGTGCAGTGCAGCCAGAGTAGTTGCTTTGGCTGTGTCAAGGAAAGGCCCCTCATAGGAAGAAGGGGGGGTTGCTTTCTAAGTTACAAAGTGTTATGTAATATCACCAGTGCCAGTTGCACATGGTGAACTGCCAGAGTCTGGGATCAGACAGAATCTACAGTGAGAGATTTTCTGAATGCAGGGACTGGGATAGAGGTATACCCCAGGGCCCAGTTAGTCCCCTGAGACACTGTAGAGGAATACTGTATGTTATAGGGACTGCATTAAGACAGGGACTCCTTCACCATACTCAGAGAGGAAGAGACATGCTGCAGGACAGTGCCTGAATGCCCGTGCAGCCTGAGTGCAGAAAGAGTATCTGACTCCATAGCAGAGACTGTGGTAAAGGATGATTCCGGCTGGGGATCCCTCCCCTGTGGAGTCAGCGTGTGTATCCATTCCTGCAGAGAGCAGCGCAGTGCGGCGTGGGATCACTGTGCGTGTTGCTGAGTTCCAAGGATTATCCTGATCAGGAGCAGTGATCAGGGAGGTAGTATAATAAGTGCACCACCGGGCCCCAACACAGGGAAGCGCTATCCCTCACACTCACACTCACCTTATTGTTGTGGACACTCAAGGGATAAAGTGCCCAAGCACATTATAATCAAAGGGACTGAGTGAGGGTGATGTGATGATGGACATGTGGGCTGAGGGGATGGTATGCATTCAGGGTGATGCAATGTTATTCATATGATGTAATGATGTATTGATGTTATGCAAAGAGAGTTTCATTGAAGTTACCGTTCATGCTCAGTAAATACTGTTTATTCACACTGTGTGTATTTACTGTATGGTTGTTCTGGTGAGGGCACACTCCCACCACGTTGGGATCCCTTATCAGTGGAGGCGCTGCACCGAGTGTAAGTACATACCCCAGATTCCCCGTGGCGGAAGCTCAGCCCTCCTGGTTGCCAAACAGGTACAGCACCACACTGATAAGTAGTCAGATACCCCTACCAACCCCAATCTCACTTAGGGTGGGTGTAAGAGGGTTACAGGTACAAATAAGCACAATGTTTTCTAGACCGCGTTCCCTCCCCCAGGCACAAGGTTCAGTTACACAAATATAAAAAAACATCAGCTACTGTAGAAGTCTACAATAGCCCATTAAAATAGTCACAATGTCATTACACCAACCACATTCACTTCCCTAGTCCTGCCAAGATGAAACTCGTTAGAAATTATTGACACTACAACATTCACCACCCGGTGTGTCAAAGCAAAAAAGTCCATTGCATTTTTTTCTTTCATACATTTGGTGCAGTTTGGTTTACCCCAGAATTGCACCACTTTTGCATTGAAACATAGACCGCGGAATATCAAAAAGTCTCAGAGCTGCAAAACAAGGGGGCAAATTGGTGCATAAAATAAAAATAAAAAACAATATTATTAGAACATTTTCCAAAAGTAATGTTTTTTTTTTTTTTTTTAATACATCTTGTGCATTTCCCCTATTTCTGAACAAGGAGTGCAGTGTGTCTGCAAGATTTATTTGGTTGTGGCGAGTATCCAGGTAAAAGACAAATGTGAATATACAAAACTATAAAAAGCGCAATGTTTCGGGGTATAGATTAACCCTGCTTCAGGTAGAATATCCGAGGAAGAGTTAATCTATACCCCGAAACGATGTGCTTTAATAGATAAATTATCTGAGGTCTAGAGATGGGCAAATCCGCGGAAATCCGTTTCTCGGATTTTCGCTGATGTTACCACCCCAAAATCCGCAAACGGATTTGGACTGTTTCAGTCTGCGTGGAGTCATCAAAATCCGCCGTTGGATACAAGCCGTGGACGGATTTGTAAAATGTTTAAGAATGCGCCAACGCATTGCTGACTCCGCAGATTGGATTCTACAAATCCTTCCACGGGTTGCAGAATCCGTGGAATGTACTGGTAATAATAACAAAAATCAGCAAAACGCAAAAACCGCCCTTTTTGACATTGATCCGCTGAAGTCCGCGGACCAAAGAAACTGGCCAATCCGCTGCGGATCCCAATTCGCCAAATTCGCCCATCTCTACTGAGGATGCTGGTTTTTTTTATAACCAATTTTACCACCGTTTTTCAGGACGGAGGTTTTTAGCCCACATTCAATGCTGAGAGACATATCAGGGACTATTTTTCAAAGTCTTCTGGGAGCAATAAGGGTATACAGGGTGTACCTGTGCTGCACAGTTACGTTATTACGTCTACTTTTGCCGGCTATTTAATCAAACTTAAGCCTTTTGCTGCCAGGCGGGCCTGCAACACAATGGGTTAAAACGACAGCATCAAAAATGTTACATGACCGAGTTCTTTCTCCTTATTTCCACGCCAATATATATTGCTCTGGCTGACATGTACGCTGCCAGATAGTCGAGTGACACATTACAATCCCGGGCTCACTGGATCTTGCAGGCGATATGAGGCCGGGCATATCTCTGGGTAACTCTTTGTAAAAGGATAACGTAGAGACAATCGTCAAAGCCGCTGCTGTCCTTTAGGTAACGCGGATCACTTTGCTTCTCCTGCCTGGAACACAGTTTGCTGCACTCTGAGCACTTGGAACAGATGGGCCGTTCTAGGCGGCATGCCTTAATTAACACATGCCACAGCTCAGGGCAGCATTGCTGCACAAACCACGCTGGAAGGGTCTGCTGGACCCCAGCCAGCGAAGTGCAGAGCCAGCACAAACCCCCCTCCCTACTCCTGAAACACAGCAGCATGGGGCAGCGAGAGTGTCCTCCCATCCACCTCCCCTGTCCTTGGCTAGGCTGTCACTGTCACCCTCCGATAGCAGCAGAGGCAATGTCAAGAGCCATCAGTCAATCAATCAGCAGGAGTCCCAAAGAAAAAGACAACGTCTGACTGAATGTCTTCCACTGAGCAGCAACACCAATCCTGCCTCTTCTGTATTATGGGGGAAGAGTCATGTGTGCGCCCCCCAAGGGTCTACTCCTTCTACCAGCCGGAACCTTTAAACCTCATGTTTATAGGTAACTGATCATAAGAGAGGGGGCTGTATATTTTGAAGGGAGGCACACGCTGTTAATTATTCTCCTTTCAGTTCCTGCAGGGTGCGGGTTTAGCAAGCAGACCCTGCAAATGTAAATACTGCCGATGGGGAATATACAGCATGCACTGGGACAGGGGAGCGCAAACATTTTCAGCTGCCTGCTCCCCCTTGCTCTCGCGCCCCCCTCACCTTGCTCGGCGGCGTCAAATGATGCCGCGGGGTCACGTGACGTTGCCATGGAGATGGACGTGTGACGTCACTCCACATGGCACCTTGAGTTGAGTTGCAGAGGCCTCATGCGATCCCCCGGCATTTAATTTAAATGCCGTGGAGAAGAACGCGGGACCTCTACAACCCCCCGTGCCCCCCCAGACAAAACTCCCGCCTGGGGGCACGTCCCCCAGTTTGGCAGAGCTGCACTAGGCTATATTCTAAATCCCGTTCCCTTCAGAATGAATCACGTAGTTCAAAACTATACATTTTTGTAAAAGGGAAATGACAAGGCATATTTCAAACTTGTTTTTTTTTTTAAAGAGAATAAAATAATATATTTTTTTAAACTTTATTTCATCTAGCGGATTTCTCCCAATGGGACAGAAAGCGCTTCACAATTACAGTATAGCGCCCGGTACGCAGCACATAGGATTGTTACAGGCACAGTCCCTGCCCAGATGAGCTTACAATCTATGATTGTGGTGTCTGAGACACAGGGAGATAAAGTGACTTGCCCAAGGTCACAAGAAGCTGACACCGGGAATTGAACCAGGTTCCTCTGATTGAAACGCGTGTCATTGTTCATAGAGCCGGGGTCTTTACTCACTGAGCCGCTCCTTCTGGAGTATTCTGGGTATTTGCAGCAAAACAAGGGTAAAAAAAATCAAAGCATTTAGTATACATTAGATACTGTTTGTGTGATTGGCCGCAGTGATAATGGTGTAATATAGAATATCACAAACTTGTGTTTTGGTTCTACAACATAGTCATGTTTTGGTTTTGCCAGAACTCAATTGGTTTCGGTTTTGTAAGAAAAGAATGGGGGGGGGGGGCGATAAGCATTTTTACATTTTTTTTATTAATTTAGGAATTTGAACTTTTGCGCAAAAGTTTGCATGTTTTATGTTCGGGAATTCAAATGTTCGTCCAGTTTATTAAGAAACCAAGTGAATCCAAGGAAGAGCCTTTCTAGGGAGTTCCAGGGCTCGAATCTCAGATTTAGAACCTACAAACCTGTCAATCCTTAAAAGCAGCACCCCAGCATTTAAAGTGAGACCACATATTTTAACATCCAAAATATTATAAGGGTTAACATGATGGAATATAGAACAGAGAGAACCAATGTCTCAATCCTATTCTGTTTCTTTAACCCTTTCAGTGCTTTACATAAGTATCCTGCTGCAAGCGAGAATGGGTTATCTTATCTAAGGCATAGAAACGTATGGATTTGAAAGTGAATAGTTTGTACAGTAAAGCTACTGTGTATGGTGTAGAATGTTAATGGACACGTTTCCTGATGGAGATTGCCTCTTGCTGCTTTAAAACATGCAATAGGTTCACTTTATTTAGGAACAATTTATATGTACAGTGGGTCAAAGTGAAACACAAAGAATGTTGTTCAATTCTTCTTGCATTAATATTTCCTAAAACATTTTTTTTTTTCAGAAGACGGACAAATAATTTATGTAAAGCTTTTTTATGTGCAAGTGACAACCTACTGCTGTTTCTTTGTTATTTGAATTGACTTAAATGTTGATTCGAATACAATCCATTTATGCAAATGTGCATCTAATCCTGCCTGCAGCTCACTGCATGTTGCACCTTTACAGATGTTCCGAATAGCTCTGAGGATAATGTAACACCACAATTAATGCTTTGTCTTGTTAAAGGTCTACATGCATCATTACTACTTCCCCACAGCATCTTCTGTCCTTTCCGACTAGCAGGGATTTGATATACAACATCTCATGGACCATCAACTCAACACACACACACACACCAGGACACTTGTTTGTTGTTTCTTTTCACAATTAAGCAACACTTATCTCTTTTGTTTTCCCAAGTGGAAAGTTACCAGTTAGTTAGCCTGTCTAGAAGCAGGAGATGAATGGTTTATGTAGGTGTTTGCTGTGGGCTGAAATTGATCACTTCTGTTACTCGGTAGCTAGTCAGTCTGTGCAAGAGACTGATGCCATTAGCCTGGCAACTATTTGGTGTGGAATTTAGGTGAATGAGACAATTTTTATATTTTGGCATTTTTATAACCAAAATACTCCAACCACAGATTTTTCTGATTGTTTCCCAAGTGATGGCAATACTACTACGTGACTCACCTCAAAACAGTCTGGGACTGGTTCACCAACACCAATGAGAAAAGGTGGATTGTCAACAGATTTCTTTGGCACAAATGGCAGGACCTAAAAATAATACTCTCTTACCTACAACAGAACTTACATTAGAAATTTGGGACCGTTTGGTATGATCCCTCAACCTACCCACCTCTCCTTCCCCACTAGGACCTATGTGTTTCAATCTAAATCCCCTCCCCCCAGCCCAAATGTATGATTGATTAAGAATTTGGAACAAAGTCAACAATATAAGACATATACAGTATATAAGTTACTGGATAAAAATGGGGAGATACACTAGTTTCAAACATTGAGAGAGAAGTACTCGTTATCACCTCAGGATTTATTTCCTTATTTACAAATCAATCACTGGGTTAACTCTAGTGTAGGTCTAGACCAGGGGTCTCCAAACTCAGTCCTCAAGAGCCGCCAACAGGCCAGCTTTTATGGATATCCCTGTTTCAACACAGGTGGCTCAATCAGTGGCTCAGTCAAAGAGCTCCGTCCAGAGGCGGACGCCTGAGGACGAGTGCGAGAGAAGATCCAGCAGACTGCAGTGTGGGACCACGGTGCGGTTCGGCGGATCCATCAGCCGAGTTGGCCTGGTCTGGCCTAAGGCCAGGAAGGTATCAAAGTGCACCAACGGCCATACACAGTGGGTAGCGCTACTCCACACACACTCTTTGGGTGGGCCTGGCTTTGTTTACACACCGGGTGGTTAGGTGCTCAGGGCACCTCAATACTTTGGGGGGGTTTCACTGGGGTGGTGCTACAGTGCGGGCAGTGCATTGTGGGGCTTTGAATCACTGTGTTATTTTGTGTGTACAGCTATATAATAGTAGTGTGGTTTGTGTTCAGTAAATACTTCTTATATATACCCTGTGTGTGTGTATTTACTGACTGTATTGGTTCCTGTGAGGGGCTATCCTGCTGCACTAGGATGCCTCTCAGGTGGAGGCACTGTAACCAGAGGAACGAGACCACCCCAGTGTCCCAGCTGCAGAGGCCTAGGCCTCCTGTAAGCCACGCAGGTAACGGCAGCACGGGTAATTTCCCTTAGTCACTGGGAAAGGGGGCTACAAATACATAAATAGGTGCCATGTTGAAAGTCTCTTCGGCCAAAAGGCCAACAAAAGTCCTTGCAGGAACAGTGCCCCGTGCCACTCGTGCATGCGTGCTCAGGTAGGTGACTTCAGCCAGAAGGCCCATTGTCGCCCCGTCTCAGTCTGTGAGAGGTCTTCTGTACGCAAGCCTACCAAGACATCCTACTATCTCGCACAGCCAATCCCCATGTAGAAACCAGCAAGTGCAAACTACTCTATGTCACACAGTGCTCAGTACAAAAGGTGCGTAATAAAACTCAGTAGAAGGGGAGGGCTCTAAGGGAACAAACTTTGAAAAAATACTTAATACCTACAGTACTGATTTTTTCTTTTTTTTTTTTTTTAGGGCACCCATCAAGAATGTTTAACACATTTGTTCCTGGCTTTTACTAGAATTCTGCTGAGAAAATAATTTGTACCCTGTGTGGTGGATTTCTTTAGCTACTCTTTATATTATTTTATGCATAAAACTTGTCATTGACCAACTGTTAATCACACTAAATTAATGAATAAAGTAACACCTTGATGATAATGTCAAGTAAATAGAAATTCTAACTTGACTTATCGGAAACTAAGTTTCAGTGGAACATTTATGAGGCAGTTCTGCTTATTGCATGCTGTGTAGCTGTATTTTAGTGTCTGGTAATTGCTGTATCTATTTTATTGTATTGGCTGTTGTATGTCACCTGGGGCTTCATTATACTGTAATTACACAGAGGTACAGGAGGTATAAAGACATTGTTCCATCAGCGGAACAGAAAACATGTACAGTATCTGACAGAAATCACCGAAATTGGTCACAATAGAGGATATATATCAAGTGTTGCAAACTAAAGCATAGTTCCAAAAATAATTGCATTATTGTGTCTCTGCATGACTTTGCACCAGTGCGTCAAGGTGCTCTGCTCCCATTCTGCCCCGTTTGCACCAGTGTGGGGTTTGGAGAGTGCTTATAGGAGGAGTTAAGGGAGGAGATAGGCAGCATAATATTATGATTAAATGTAATGAAATCTGCACTTATAGTTTTTTATTCTTTCTCGCTGCATCAAATAAATCTGCTAGGTCCGAGGTGGCGTTAACCTCTGCTCCTAAGGCTGCGTCCCCACTAGCGCAGAGCGGGCGGCGCTTGCGGCGGTTACTTACATGTATAGATATATGTAAGTCCCCGCTAACGCTGTGCGCGCGCGCTCGTGTGCTGGCACACACACTCACCCGCGCTCGGCGCTTATGTAAACAAAAAACTTCTAACTTTCTAGCGTTCTCAACTACCCGCAATGTCTCCCCCCCCCACCGCGCGCGCATAAATGCAGGACACCTGGCGCTCATGCTAGGAGTGCTTTCCAAGCATGAGCGCGCTCAGCGCCAGCGGGGACTCAGCCCAAAGTGTGTAATATAGTGCGCCCGCGTCAATTATAATTGGCTGTGTTAGCCAGACGTTTGTATACTTGGGACGCGCGCGCGCACGGCCGTGAGCAGTGGCGCAGCAACCCAGGGAAAATACAATCAAATTGTATTTTCACGCTGCTGCCACGCCGCTAACCAATCACAGCGCGGGCTAACGCTGTGACGTCAGAGTAATGCCCCATAACCGTGCGCATCACCGCTTGCACCCTAGCAACTAAATGCGCACGCCACCTGTAAGTGCAACGCTGGACGCGCGACCGCACGCACAGCAGCGAGGACTATATAACAAGCCTAAGAAATCTGCACCAAATTTCCCAAAATGATGAGTGACTTAAATTGATTCAACTCCACGAAAGGGCAAAATTCTACCTTATGTGCAATGCATCTGACTAGTAACACAGAATGGTTCAGGTTTGCGCATGAACATTTATTACAATTATAATGAGAGCTGCCTTATTTATTTTCAAGAACGCGTGAAAAACACTGGCTGAGGCCACCTGTTTAACCTTTCCACTGGCAGAAGTACAAAGCGTTGCAGGCCCTCCTGTCAGTGGAAGGGTTTACTATGGAGCACTAGTGGCAACCTATAGTCACACACATTCTCCCTTCACCTCCGCAAGCTCTGTTGTCCATTATTATCCTAGTCAAAGGACAGTTTCACATGGAGAGCTAAATATTAATTTTTTTTAATCAATGTAATTATTATTGTTCATTTGTACAGCACCAACATATTCCATGGCGTGGTACATAGTTACATAGTTACATAGTTACATAGTAGATGAGGTTGAAAAAAGATGTACGTCCATCAAGTTCAACCTATGCTAAATTTAGACAACAGATACTTTATCCTATATCTATACTTACTTATTGATCCAGAGGAAGGCAAATAAAAAACCCCATTAAGGGGAAAAATAAATTCCTTCCTGACTCTAAGAATTGGCAATCGGATTAATCCCTGGATCAACATCCTTCCCATGTATACTTATTTGGTATATCCCTGTGGTACAATGGGGGTACAGAGCTATGTATATTGCATACACAGAATGACATACCAAATAAGGATAAACAAGCGCAAACAGGTACACTGAGGAAATGAGGGGGCTGCTCCTGAGAGCTTACAATCTAGAGCGAATGAGGGACAATGGTGAAATAAAAGGGTAAGTGGCTCCTGGTTGTGGGATGGAGTGCGCCGTCAGCATGGTGTATGGTCCAGCCGCACATCTGATCTCATTGAGGTTATGGTAGGGTGGATGTTAGGGGGCGTTAGCATGGAGTTTGGTCCAGCCGCACAGGAGGACCCAACAGGGTTAGAGGGAGAGGAGGTTGGAGATATTAGGGGTATGGCAGATAGGCTGCCTTGAAAAGGTGAGTCATCAGGGAGTTTTTAAACATGTGGAAGCTGGAGGAGAGACTGATGGTGCGTGGTAGGGAATTCCAGATAGAGGGAACAGCACGGGAGAAGTCTTCTAGGTGGAAGTGAGGACACAATAAGGCAGGAGGAGAGGCGAATGTCATGGGAAAAACGTATTTGGCATTTTGGAGATATATTGGCTGATGAGGGGTGAGATGTTAGGGGTGGGGGCAGCATTGTTGAGAGCTTTGTAAGTTTAAAAAAATGATTCTAAAGGATATGATAAGCCAGTGAAGGTTTTTGCATAGTGGTGTCGCAGAAGTGGAGCGGTGCGTGAGGTAGATGAGTCTGGCAGCAGCATTTTGGTTGGATTGGAGTTGGGACAGGAGGATAAGGGGAATGCCAGCTAGGAGAAGGTTGCAGTAGTCAAGGCGGGCAAGTAAATTGTGGCGTAAATTGTGGCGTAAATTAGGATTTTAGTTGCGTCATGAGTGAGAAAAGGGCCTTTGTGAGGGAGTGAATATGAGGAATGAAGGAGAGGGCAAAGTCAAAGATGACCCCTAGGCTTGTGGGGAGGAGGAGATTGTGGCATTATTGACAGTGAGGGACAGTTTGAGTGTAGGTGTGACAGTTGAAGGGTAAAAGAGTATTAGTTCTGTTTTGGACAGGTTACATTTCAAATAATGGTGGGACATCCAGGAGGAGATTGCAGAGAGACTGTTGATGACGAGACAAGAGAGAGAGGGAGAAGTTAGGAGAGATGTAAATTTGGGTATCATCGGCATAGAGATGACAATGAAAGCCAAAATATTATATTAGTTCACCAAGAGAAGATGTGTAGATTGAGAATAGCAGAGGGCCAAGGACAGAGTCTTGTGCCCAGAACCAGAGAAGGAAACACTGAAAGAGCGATTGGAAAGGAAAGATGTGAACCAGGAGAGGACTCTGTCACATAGGCCAGTGGAGTAGAAAGTGTGCAGGAGAAGGGGGTGATCAACAGTGTCGCAGGCAGCAGAGAGATCCTAGAGACTTAGCAAGGGGAAGTGACCCGTATACTTAACTGTGAGTAGGTTGTTGGCCACTTTTGTTAGTGCTGTCTTGGTGGAGTGTAGAGGATGGAAACCAGATTGCAAAGAGTCAAGCAGGGAGTTCAAGAAGAGCAATTGAGTCAAGTGGTTGTATAGAAGCCACTCAAGTAACTTGGAGGCAAAGGGTAGAAGAGCGATAGGGCGGTTGTTGGAGAGGGAGGTTGGGTCAAAAGAGAGTTTCTTTAGAGTAGGCGAGATGAGTGCATGTTTAAAGGAAGTTGGGAATGTGCCGGAGATGAGGGAGAGGCTCAAAAGGTGAATAAGGGGAGGGCTTAGTGCTCCAGAGAGGGAGTGGAGGAGATGTGAGGGAATAGGATCAAGTGAATGCTGACAGGAAGTGACATCATCCAGTCTGAAGCCACCACGACCATCTTGCTTCCTGGCAAATCCTGTCCTTACTCCCATCACAGGAAATCAGTCTCTCTTTGGTTCTCATTGCCAGCAGCTGCCTCTGGCCTTTAAAATGCAGGCAGTTGCTACTAGTCTTTGCTCGGTTCCCATCATTCCCTCATATAAAATTTTGTCAGCAATTACAATCCTCCATCGTATTCAGGAAGCCCAGAACAAGGGCACCCACTAGAATAGCGATTCCTCCATCCAAACTTTTCGTTCCTCCTGCACTACGGCAGGAGGTCCTACGATGGGGACACAAATCAAAACTTGTAGGCCACCCAGGGGTTCGGAAGACATGTGAACTTCTTGAGAGGACTTTTTGGTTGCCAAAATTAAAAACTTTGTCTCAGCCTGCAGTGTATGTGCCCGAACTAAGGTTCCCCGAACACTGTCCTGTGGGCTTCTCCAACCATTGCCCACACCCCCTAGTCCCTGGACGCACCTATCCATGAACTTTATTGTGGAACTTCCCCGCTCTCAGGGTATGACAACAATTCTGGGTATTGTTGACCGTTTTACAAAACAGGCTCATTTCGTACCCCTTAAAAAACTTCCTCTTCTTCTGAACTGGCGTACATCATCACCAAGGAGGTATTTAGTCTGCATGGACTGCCTTTACAGATCATCTCAGACAGGGGGTCCCAGTTCATTTCGAAATTTTGGAAGGCGTTCTGCAGGCAATTGGGGAATGACCTTCACTTTTCGTCTGCTTACCATCCGCAATCCAATGGGCAAACTGAGCGCACCAACCAGGATGAATGCTGACAGGAAGTGGCATCATCTGGCCTGAAGCCACCACGGCCATCTTGCTTCCTGGAAAATCCTGCCCTTCCTCCAATCACAGGAAATCAGCCTCTCTTTGGTTCTCATTGCCAGCAGCTGCCTCTGGCCTTTAAAAGGAAGGCAGTTGCTACAAGTCTTTGCTTGTGCAAAGTACTGGTTTCCCTGTCCTGTCTGAGCTCTCCCTTGCCTTTGTTTTGCCTGCTGCCTGCCTTGACCTTGGAACTGAATCTGACTACTCTTTGCCTGCTGCCTGCCTCGACCCCGGAACATACCTGATTACCCCTGCATTCCAGGCCTCTGATCCAGGCCAAGGTGTATTACTCCCTACCTCTGCCCTGTGGGTCCGTATCCTGTTTTGCAGTCAGCAACATTTCAGTTTCTCGTTTAAAATGGAATATGGTTCTATTAATTCCTGGTCTATTTATTCAAAACTAGTTTTTATTGTTCTTACAAATTTCTCTTCAAACTAATAATGTTGCCATCATTAGCCAGAGAAAACAATAAAAGTTCAAATATCAACAATCTACCTGTATATACAAAAGTCTGCAAACAGTATGATCACAAAATAGACTAGGTAAACATAGTAAAAACCCTCAAATGCATTGTTACCTGAGAACCAATGAATTGATAACAAGATTGTTAAATATTACTGTTACCTGTCTGATTTGTTTTAAAAAGGCCCCTTAAAGAAACCCTCAAAGAGAGGGATAAAAGCCCCATACTGTGTGCATAACCACTGGTTTATGTTACAGATTACTCATGCTGACTCAATAGTGTGATACGTGTCTTCGATATACTGTTGCTCAGATACAGCACATTATATAGATACTATACTATACCAAGCTAGGAGGTTAATTGACACCTAAATTCTATTCAGTTCAATCTGTGCACTGCTAACAAGCTGAAATTTCTGCAGCATGGATCACTATTGATCGTCCACATAGGAGGGTTTAGATATTTATAACTACGCACTAGTTTTCTGTTTTTTTTATTATTATTATTTTTCTGCATGTCATGGGTTTGATTTATTTGAACTAAGAGTTTATTAAAGTTTAATTTTAGACACTTCCATACTCATTTAGCCGGGCCTCCCACTACTATCTGTAACGCTTGCGCTACCCACTTTGATAAAGTCCCATGTCGGGATGAAACGCGTCACAGTGGTTTAAACCATGATGTCCAGCCTTTTTTTCCAATAAAGTTCATTTTTTAATATCCAAAACTTGTTTCAGTACAAGGGAGTAGTGATCATTTATTTTTTCTACCTTTTACCCATGAGCAAAACAGGACCCTGGTACTGAGGTGGGGAAGTATAGAACCACGCACCCACAGCAGCGGAAGCGCGCCTGGCAGGCGGATTGTCAAACGTAGCCGGGTCTGGGTTGGAGAGAGCAGGTTAGTCCAGATACTTGCTGAGGCCTTGGGATGGAGAGGTCAGAATAGTGAAAGTCCGTTAAGCCGTGGTCTGGGGTTGGAGATGTCAGAATCGTAGAAGTCTGTAGAGCCGTGGTCTGGGTTGGAGAGGTACAAGTAGTCGAGGGTAAGCCTGGGTTGATATCCAGAGGGGGTTCAGTTGTCAAGCCGGGTCGGTACACGTAGAATCCAAAACTGCAAGAGAGAGCGAGACAAGAGCAAGGCACAACAGATGCAGGAGCACAAGGCTACAACTAGTTATGCTCAGCAATGACTCTGAGCATGAGCAGGGTGTAAGTACTGGCGTGGTCCAATTGGACAGGAGGCGGCGCAGAGGCGCGGCCCCAGCGGGAGTCGCGATAGCCTGCAAGAGACAAGTGGCATACGATTAGTTGCCTCGCAGCTGGGGAGCATGTAGAAGCTGTTCCACCGCATATTAAGTAAGTGACCCTGTCTTACTCTTCCTCTCTCTTACACTCGCCTTCTCTTTAATCGCCATTATTCATCATGCTGTGATGGAGAAGAGTGTAGTCCCTTTCATTTTAATGGAGATACATTTCTCTCCGGCACCAGGAAGTAGTTTAACAGCATATTTAATAAAGGCGATGGTGCACCCTGTAATTAGAAAGACTGATGATCCTCAACTTGCTTTTTACCAAGATGGTGCATGGTCTACATCAGTGTTTTTTAACCAGGATTTCCCGGGAAAACTGGTGTGCTCTGACACTCGGCAAAGGCTTTCCCCGGCCCTTGCAGAAATACTCGGCTGGATGCTCAGCGGGTGCATCCGGCGCTGCCTCCGGACAGCATGGGGTGTGCCTGCTGAGCAGCTGACATGTTTGAGGTGTGTGGGAAGGAGGGAGAAAGAAAGAGGGAAGGAGTGAGTGTGAGTGTTGTGGGTGTGTGTGTGTGTGTGTGTGTGTGTGTGTGTGTGTGTGTGTGTGTGTGTGTGTACACCCCTATCCCGCCCGACAAATGGAGATAGGGTGTACATGAATAACATTGTCTCTGATGTGTCCTCAACAGGGGTTAGCTCAGTGGTTTTACCTTTTATCTCAGTGTCTCTCTCCGTGGGTCGAGGCCTGGGCTGTAGAGGAGAGGATGCATGCAGGAAAAATAGAAAGGGCGCCAGAGACTTTTAAATAGCGGTGGTCTTTATTGTTGGTTCAGCATATAGGGCATTCCGCCATAGAACAATAGAACAGTAATCAGGACAGGTTTTCATTGAGCAATGACATCAGCCTTATATAGTAGCTATTCCCCTACCACACAGGAGTTCCATGCAGTCAATGTAGAATTGGGTCCTCACGCCTTTCATTGAACGTGGGGTCTGGATTCACCACCCCCCTCGCAAGAGTAGCCTCTCTTGGTCCCCAATTCAAGAACCCTACATTTCAGGAAACTCATCCCTGTCTAACAAGAAAGGAAAGCTTTCCCCTGTCTTCCTGCCTGAACTATTTTAATCTGCTGCGGGTGCATTCCCTGGGGTCGCTTTCAGATAAAAGAGAGCCCCTATGCAGGGAACTCCTCTGGGGTCTCTCTCCCCCTAGATAGTCAAGCTGGAACCTGAACTGGACTGTTCCTCCCCCCTTCACCTTTGAGGTAGGAACTGGACTCCAACTACCCCTGGGGTAGGACTGGACCGACCTGGAATGTAGTGACACGTACATATTTATACCTGGCCATATCTCTGCTCCAGCACCTGGGCAGAATTAGCTGTAACAAGCCCCCCTCCCCCCATTTCCTGGCAGGTGACTCCACCATCTTCCAGACAGGGTATGCCTGAAACGGTAACATTATAACATAACTGGGGATGTGATCTCACCTGCCTAGCCTGGTGACTAGTTAACCCTGGCACTGCCTGCAGCTTACCAGGGCTGACATGGGCAAGGGAGAAGATTATAGCAGGATGCAACGAGTGCAACAGGGCAGAATAGAATTAGATGGCAATGTCATTCTGGTCCGATGATGTAATTGCCCTGGTTTGATAGGGAGAGGCAATAAATAACGAGGATGAGAAAATTCTGGGGAAATAGCTACAGTAGCGACTCCCTGACACCGTGATGGCCCTTTAAACTCAAATCATTTGAGATTTGTTGGGAAAGAATCTAGCAGTTGCCACTACCCAGAATCCTTGTCTGCAGCTGGACCACTACATGATGTCAAAATGCAGAGAAGGAAACAGGCTTGCGGACCTGTAGAGAACCTGCAACCCCACTCATGGGAATTTTGGGTCATATATACTGTACTAAGCAGCCTTGAAAACAAAGTCCATTCAATTCAAAGGGCTGTAAGGTGGCTTCCAATGTCGTTAGGTGTCTCATGGCAGAAGACAGCATAGTAAATATAGGCCTTTATTTTTTTTAGGGTGGCACACTGTTTCGTATGATGTGCTTAACTCAAACGTTCAATCTGAATGGGATTGCACCTTTAACACTTAAGGGAATACACCAAGCCACATGGTTTTGGAAAGAAAAACACCCTGTTCATTTAGAGCTTGAACTAAGAATAATTGCCAGTAACATGATTGGTCCCAGTTGGTACAGTGTAGATCTAAAGACTGCAGACAGAAGTCCCAGCTGATACAGGCACAGTTTAAATTGCTGTTTATTATGACAAGACGAGCTTCTGTTTCAAATGTGGCGGAGAACCTTGCTATTACGAGGCTATGTATACAGTTAGTTTATACCATTAACTAGATGCTACAGAGTGCATTTCAAATATGCAACTCGTCAGGTTATACATCAGAGCCTCGTGGATGCAAAACAAAGGCACACAATAGCAAAAGATTTACACTAATCACATTCAAAGAAAAATCATTTCTATAATAAATCTGGTGCTAATGTCATACAGATCTTAGAGCCTGGAGACTTTAACACACTTTTTTGCCCCTCATTTAAAGCAGCAGTCTAAGCTGCCATTTTTTATTTTTTTAATAAAAAACAAATGTCCCCTTTAATATGTGCATCAATACAATCCACACAATGGGAAGTACTGTAATTAGCTAAGCTGGCGATTGATCCATTCTCCTGTGATTGATCGGTGAAGATTCGGCTCGGGGGTTCAATAAATGGCTGCAGAGGCGTATTTTGCACAGTGGAACAAAGTTCTGTGGGGAAGATCATGTGACCAGGCATTCACTAGATACAATTGGTGCATTGCTAGAGAGAGGGCGGGGCTAAAAAAAAAAGGGGTGTGCCAGAGCCTGTTTCAGAAGAGGAAGGGGATATGACTTTGTAAATGGTTGCTATAGAAACAAAAAAGGCTTGTTACATTATAATAAATTAAAAATGTCATTCAGAGTTGTCTGGGGAAAAATGTAACATGTATTTTCTCATAGTACTGAACTGATTTATTAGAAGAAACACATATGTAGGATGATATTTATTTATTTATAAAATATTTTACCAGGAAGTGATACATTGAGAGTTACCTCTCGTTTTCAAGTATGTCCTGGGCATATTGCTTGGTCTGCAGCTTTAATATGCTGTGAAGCCAGTTAGACCCATTTCATTGAGTGGAATTGATCTCTTCTCCAGCACAGGGAAGATGTCTTCTCCGCATGTTGAATAGGGACCTTAAAACCAAAAAAGGGGTTCTGTTTCACGCATCTGATTCACGGACCCCCGACCTCCGAGACCCCACCCTGCTTCCCGAGATAATGTCGTTTCGTGTGCTGGTGTCACCAAAAGAAAGTCGCAACATCATTTCCCGATGATGTGGCAGCTTTCTGTCGGCCGCCAAAGCAAGACTGACCAAGTGACGAGAAAGCAAAGTGTTCCTGCCCGGTGCCTGTTTCTCTGGAACCAGAGGATCCCTGCAGGTTGGGGCACTGCAGACAATGTACAAGGGAGCCACTGGTACCGGCAATATAAAAATAATCCCCCGCTCCAAAAACCCAGGCCGCGCAGACTGCTGCTTTAATGTCAGTGGTAGTTATTCACTAAATGGCGATAGCCCTAAATGACAGCTGCCGGTTCAGTGAGATTCAGGGAACGATTTGGGAAAGATGCAGAAGTTACTTGATACACATGTTGTAATGTTACTTATAAAATCCTGACTCTCTTGCCTTCATTTAGGCCAGGGGTTCTCAACTCCAGTCCTCAAGACCCTCCCCCAACAGGTCAGGTTTTCAGGATATCCCAGCTTCAGAAACTACTTGGCCACCAGGGGTCACGAAAAGCCCTATAACATTGCACTCAAAAGTTGTGACATCCAATTAAAGACGTCATGAAATGGATATTAATTATTATATAGGACCAAAGAAGGGATCCAAAAAAAACCCGAGACTCAAGACTCAAAACCATAATAAAATCAAAATTTTATTAAACAATTAACAGACACACAAATAGGGAACATATAGTCAGTCTTCGACTGAGCCACAGATTGAGCCACCTGTGCTGAAGCAGGGATATCCTGAAAATCTGACCTGTTGGTGGCCCTTGAGGACTGAAGTTGGCCGCCCCTGCACTAGAGATTATGTGCTTCTCTAACTAATAGAAAAACAATCAAAACCTATTCTTCAGATATATGTTATACTGTAAAAAGGAATAGAAAGTGTGCGTTCTCATGCCATGTGCCCTAAATCTGTCTGCAGAAACATACTGTACTTGTTTTCACATTTCTCAAACAAACAGCGCCACCCAGTGGTTAAAAGCAGTGTTTTAAATCAGGGGAGCGCAATCTTTTTTCCCTGCGCACCTGACGACTGTTCCCCTCTCTGCGTGCCTCCACCCCAACCCCCCCCCGCCTCTTACCTTCAGGGTCATGATGTGTCACATGACCTTGCGGCATCATTTGACGTCACATGACCTTGTGGCGATTTGTCTACAGAAGCAAGGTAAGTGCAGTTTACAGAGGCCTTCGCCGCTTCCCCGGCACTTAATTTAAGTGCCTTCAGGGGGCGCACGGGGCCTCTGTAAACCCTGTGCCCCCCCCGCAGCAAATCTCAGGGGGGGGGGCGCGCCCCCCAGTTTGCGCACCGCTGTTTTAAATAATGATAAAATGGCCTAGAGCAGCAGCGTGAGATGTTTTTGGGGGGACGCGGGCAGTTGCAGAGGTCCCGCGCTCGTCCCCAAGGCATTTAAATGTAATGCCGGGGCACCGCGCGAGGCCTCTGCAACCTCTACTTACCGGGATTCAGCCGGCAAGCAGGACGCGTGACCATGGCAACACGGCATCAAAGGACGCCGTGGGGTCAAGTGACTTCAAGGTTGCCATGGTAATGTCACGTCACGTGACGTCACACGAGGTGGGAGGCGGCGCAACAACGGAGGAGAGCAGCGAGGGGGGTGGGGGGGGGGCAGCAAAAAAGGAGACTCAGGAGTCCTGTTGCCAACAGGTGCACCACCAGACCCGACCATGTAATGGGGACTGGTTAGACCCCATGGGCCAATGTGAGATTGGGTGGGTCAGTCAGGTCAGAAAGTCCATTACATTTGGAGGCGCTGCTGAGATACCTGTCAACAGGACAGGCTTTTGCTAGGCACACTGGGAAACAGGAGAGTGTATGCTGCCAGTCAGTGCTGTGTTGGGACGGAACCCAGGGGTAGTCAGGGGAGCTGATGGAGTTGTCATACCGCAGGGACGACCTGGGAGCCTGAAAGGAGTTGGGGGTCTGGAGAGGGGCTATAGCTGTCCTAGTCACCTTGAGGTAGTGCTAATTGGTAGGATGCCTAAAGGGATAGCCTGTTAACGAGGTCAGGAATCCTGGAGAGGGTCTGCGCTAGGCTGACCAACAGAGGTAGACGCCCCAGTACTGCATGGAGAAGCCAGAGTACTCTAGCCCATTCCAGACCACTTACCACAGTCAGCACAGATAGGAGAGAGAGGAGAGACACAGCATGCACAGAGAGAGTGAGCCTAGCCTGAGGTAGTGCAACACGAGTCAGACCTACATTAGGTACACAAGGTGGTGCATCGGGCAATCTTTATTGTATCGGTATGGCGGCTGCCCCGCAGAGAGGAGCTCCATGTAAAATAACCGCAAAAACAGCAATCAAATGGCAAGAATGGAGGATCCGCGCGGCACGGAAGGTCCAAGATGGCGGGCGGAGGCAGAAGGAGAGCGCACGTGGTGTGTGTCCTAATGAAGAGAAAGCTACGGAGATGACTTTTACTAGCCTGCTATGGAGTGGCGCCAAGGCTGTGGCCGAGCCGTTTTGGTCCTGCCTAGGACCGCGGGGTAATACCTGTGAGGACAATTTGGAGGACATTGTGGTGTGTGGGGGAAGTGAAGGATCAGCTTGCCAGTCAGCGTACAACACACAAAAAGCTACCTCAGTTGCTAGAGTGATTGGCAATGTAAACCAAAATGGCGGTTCCCGCTTCCCAGGGATTCCGTGTGGGCCAATTGCAGAAAATGCTGCAAATGAAAAGGTTGCAGAGAGTTGGCCGGGAGTGGCGCCAAAAGGAAAACCCCACCCTGATGGGAGGTATGGCGCGAAAGCTGCGGCCGCGCCCTCATGGACAGTAACAAGCTCAGCCCCAGTGCTAGGACACCCTGTGAACTTGTGGGACCCTCCTCTAATATCGACCAGGGGGAGTGGTTTCCAGCTGTGCCAAATGAGGCTGGAGCTAGAAGAGGGAGGAGTTAACAAACCAGCCCCTGCCCTTCAGTTGCGAGGAACTGATCTACTGGGAAGACCACTGCAAAAAGTGTGAACAACATGGCCTGCAAGAGTGACGACGATCTGGACATTTCTGCCCATCCCTATTCGGCTCCAGGAAGCCTCCTGGTGCTTAGAGCCGGGGGGACAGAAACTGTCAGATGCCTATGCATGCAGTGTCGGCTGCCGGGTGGTCCTGTCAATACCACATCCAGATGCCCGCAATGCGGCATCCATTATCTATGGGCGGTGCAATCCTTTGTGGCCGGACAAACCGTGGAGGCGAGGGTGGACCCAGCCATGCTAAAGGCTGAGGCCCCGGGTGTAGCATGGAGAGAACCTATAGATCCCGGAGCCTGGGGATCGTTCCTCATGATCAAGACGGAGCCGGAGGAAAAAGGGGCCTGTAAAAGAGGTGGAAGCCAAGAGCTTACTCAACGGTCCTCGACGGGAGTGCCACTCCCTGGGTTGGAGTTAGACTCCTCGGACAAGGAGCAAGTGACCCCGACCCCAGTGGTGACGCGCCAACCGGCGGACCACTACGGCGGTGCTGCAAAAGAGCTGGCACTCACCTGTGTTGTGACGGAGCGGAGTCTCGTGTCGCCGGTGCAGCGACAACCTGAGAGGCGGAGTCCCACGGCCGTGGTGACTGGAGGAGCCGACGGCGGAGAAGGAACCCTACCACGCCGACGGAGCGGTAAGCGACATCCTTGCCCTCCTCAGGCGCCGGTGGTGGCAACGGCGGAGAAAGGTCTAGCCCAGGCCCGAGCGGAGTGGAGAGCACTCACCACCCTGGACCCATTATATAACACCTTATTTCTCTGTATAAATAGTATTGCTTTTCTCCAATAAAGTTGAGACGAGGAATCAGAAGTACCTTGTGTGCGTCTATCTCTTCGTTTCCCGAGTACTCGTACGTCATCAGATTGAGATCCAACAGCCCAGGGACGTGGTTTTGAAGTCTCCCCGGGTTGAGCATTGTTTCCAGTAACGGCCGGCTGACCGAGGTGGTCCCCGGCCCATTTTAAGTTCAAGAACCTTTCACCCACCCTTTACCCATTCATTGGTACAGTGGAGACATCATGCTCATAATATAGGCATGATTTACCATTATAGCAAGAAATGGTGAAGGAATAAAAAAACAGGACCAAATAAAATACATAACATTGCCAAATAAAACACATTACATAGCCAACTACTGTAAATGCATAACAATGGCAATAAAACAATTGAATGGCACAGTGGGTACATCGTGTCCATATAATATGAGCATGATATAACACTATGCCAGTCAATGGTCAACTTTAAAAAAAACAATTACAAACAATCTCCTATGCATTCCAAACAATCACAAAATAAAAACAAATTAAGAAGTAAACAAAATTAACACCAATCAATTAATAAAATTCAAAATAAAGACCAGAATAAACAATTAAAACACCAAAATAAAACCATGAATAAATAAAATAAATATCCAAATAAACTGCATCATTCTAAAACAAAAGTCACAAAATAATTCAAAATTAAAAAGCAAACACCAATCAAAAGCCGGAAATAAACAATTTAAAACACCCCCAAAAATGCCAGCATAAAAAATCCAAACACAAAATAAATAGCATTAAAAATATAAAACAAATTACCAATATACATGTAAAATACATAAAAGCAAGCATTTGTCAAAACAACCATTGCTTGTCACCTGTATGTATGTATATCCATAATAAAGGGAAGAAAATCAGGGCTCCACGAATTTGCTCAATAAACTAATTTATTGCCAATAGACTTAATGTTTCAGTATTATGGCATTTCTGCTTTTGAGAAAGGCCTGTGTGGCCGAAACGTTAAGTCTATTGCCAATAAATTAGTTTATTGAGCAAATCCGTGGAGCCCTGATTTTCTTCCCTTCGTTATACCCTGGATTGATACAGAGAATCCTGAACCAGGAGCACCGGTAGTTGTATCCCCTTTTTTCTGATTATAATAGCAGTATCATTCTTCTATTCTGTATATCCATAAGAGACATACATAAATACAGTGGCAATGAATGGGCATAAAAAAAATCCAATCACAATAAAAATACAATGAAAAAACCTTTCAAGACATTTCAATGCATAGAAGATACCGACCGGCACACCATAACGGGGCTTGTATCTCGGGAAGCAGGGGGTCACCGGACCTAAAACCAAAGCGGTTCTGCTCCGGAGACAACCTGCTCATCTATTCTACACTATTACTAAAATTGAAATGAAAAAAATAAAAATTCCCGGCGAGATTTGCGCGGCGAGAGACGTCTCTCTCTGCAGCAGATAGAACTCGGGTAACGCCTTTTCGGAGGACCGATCCTCTCGCCGCCGTCTACTCGCCATTTCTGCAAATGTTGCTATCACAGATATTCGGGCTTTCTGCATACCGTGAGAGCAACGCTTGAAAAAATGGAGATTTAAACAACACGGCGATTTTTTTTTTTTTCGGAGCTTTCTGCAAAGGCCCCTTAGTTGGGCCATTGTTTTTGCATATACTTCGGATAGTTTGAGGATAATATGTAACCCAGGGAACTTAACGTTCATTCCTGTTGTAGGTGTCACATTATGAGCCCTGATTTACCAGGGCTTCGCGGATCTAGCCCCTAAGATGCAGGCACAGTGTTCTGCACCTTATAGTTGTATTGGTGGCCCAGCTGTAATACCACCAATAAGCAGTAGGTGGAAATATTGTACCATTTTTACCCTAATTGCATGTTAAATGCTGACACTGAAAAAAATGGTAAGAAACCTAACCAGCAAACGGAGATTCCACGTAGAAAAGAACCCGGTGCACAGCCGAAAAAAGGCAAGAGCTAGGGACTAAGTGACCGTGAAAAAAAGTTTATTAATTAAAAAACATGACAGCAGAGTCCTGGCGGAACCCCTAACGCGTTTCACGCATAGAGCGCTTTATCGAAGGGTGATCTGCCAGGAAAAGACTGAACCTGATATAGGGTGTCATCTAATCAGTACAGGTGCAACATGGATTGGCTGGATGTTAATGAAATCCACAGATTGCAATTAAACCCACTGATTGCAGACAGCCCATAGCAGGTGCAGAGCAAAAACAAAGAAATACTATAAATGTATCTAACAATCTACTATATATTTGTGAAATCACTGTATGTCTGCGTCCCAAGGGTCAATCGCATTGGACCTTGGGCCTGTCACTCCTGCTCAGGCCATGCCCGCCCCCGCACACCTCTCATTGGCCTACGTCCAACACCAATGCCACACTGTCCCACCCCTCACTGACTCTCATTGGCCTGCGTCCAATGCCCGCCCCCGCACACCTCTCATTGGCAGAGAGAGAGAGGTCAGAGAGAGAGAGAGGTCAGAGAGAGAGTGAGGTCAGAGAGAGAGAGAGAGTAAGGTCAGAGAGAGAGAGTGAGGTCAGAGAGAGAGAGAGAGTGAGGTCAGAGAGAGAGTGAGGTCAGAGAGAGAGAGAGTGAGGTCAGAGAGAGAGAGAGAGAGAGGTCAGAGAGAGAGAGAGAGTGAGGTCATAGAGAAAGAGTGAGGTCAGAGAGAGTGAGGTCAGAGAGAGAGAGAGTGAGGTCAGAGAGAGAGAGAGAGAGTGAGGTCATAGAGAAAGAGTGAGGTCAGAGAGAGTGAGGTCAGAGAGAGAGAGAGTGAGGTCAGAGAGAGAGAGAGTGAGGTCAGAGAGAGAGAGAGAGAGTGAGGTCAGAGAGAGAGAGAGAGTGAGGTCAGAGAGAGAGAGTGAGGTCAGAGAGAGAGAGTGAGGTCAGAGAGAGAGAGAGAGGTCAGAGAGAGAGAGAGGTCAGAGAGAGAGTGAGGTCAGAGAGAGAGAGAGAGTAAGGTCAGAGAGAGAGAGTGAGGTCAGAGAGAGAGAGAGAGTGAGGTCAGAGAGAGTGAGGTCAGAGAGAGAGAGAGTGAGGTCAGAGAGAGAGAGTGAGGTCAGAGAGAGAGAGAGTAAGGTCAGAGAGAGAGAGAGTGAGGTCAGAGAGAGAGAGAGTGAGGTCACACCCATTCAGTCTCACACTCACCCACCCATTCAGTCTCACACTCACCCACCCATTCAGTCTCACACTCACCCACCCATTCAGTCTCACACTCACCCACCCATTCAGTCTCACACTCACCCACCCATTCAGTCTCACACTCACCTACCCAGTCTCACCCAAAACCACCCACCCAGTCACTGACCCCACCCACCCACTCACCGACCCCACCCACCCACTCACCGACCCCACCTACCCACTCACTGACCCACCCAGTCACCGACCCCAGTCACTGACCCACCCAGTCACCGACCCTGAAAAAGTCACCCAGTCACCGACCCACCCACCGACCCAAAGTCACCCACCCACCCACCAACCCAAAGTCACCCACCCACCGACCCAAAGTCACCCACCCACCGACCCAAAGTCACACACCCACCGACCCAAAGTCACCCACCCACCGACCCAAAGTCACCCACCCACCGACCCAAAGTCACCCACCTACCGACCCAAAGTCAAACCGACCCAAAGTCACCCACCCAGTCACCGACCCAAAGTCACCCACTCAGTCACCAACCCACCACACAGTCACCCACACACTCAGTCAACTCAGTCACCCACCTAGCTGTCAAGGGGGGGGGGAAGCCTAACCCTGTCGTACGCCCCCCCCCCAAAATTACATCCCGGGCAACGCCGGGTCTCTCAGCTAGTACTTAATAAACAACGACGTGAATAAGAAACCTAAAATCATTTGAACTCTCAATTTGTGAGTTCCTATGAACAATATCATATACCATGTGAAAAAAAAGAAAGAAAAAGTAATGTTACACATGAGAATATTACACATGAAAAAATAAATAAATACTCATGATGAAC
Organism: Ascaphus truei; assembly: GCA_036426205.1. Taxonomy (NCBI): domain Eukaryota; kingdom Metazoa; phylum Chordata; class Amphibia; order Anura; family Ascaphidae; genus Ascaphus; species Ascaphus truei. The sequence continues at coordinate 28,570 of WSYH01001949.1, read as the reverse complement.
TAGATAGTCATTATGGCTACCAAGTAGAACATGAGTATACAGTGCCAGTCTCTAACACAATCTCTATCATTTAAAAATATGTGCAATTGGATGCTGATTGAGAGAAACAATATATAAGCAACAAAGTAAACCATGATGTTATTAAAGATGTAATTGAATTACTATCCATATGTGAACCATGTCAAAGGCATGGTACATGCTGCGGAGAAAGAATGTAAACTGTAAGCTCCGCTATGAAACGTGATGCATTACTAAATAGCTATAGTCTATCTAAAGGCAATGTACACCCATATTAAGGTTAAGATTAAATGTGGTATGTGAGACAAAGCGAACAAGATCGACAGTGAGGTTAGTCATATAAGAAATGCTTTAGCTCCCATTCCACATTTATACCTTTGTGGGATAAAGTGTCCAATGTGAAGATCCAATACATCTCCTTTTTGTTTAGGACGTTGAGTCTATCTCCACCTCTGGGATGTAGGGGTATGTGTTCCAGTCCAAAAAATTGAAAAATCCTTAAACTACCAAATGGACATTCTATGAAGTGTCTAGATACAATATGAAGTGTATCCCCCTTCTTGATCAATCGTACATGTTCAGCTGTTCTGATTTTAAGATCTGATAGTTCTGCCTACATATTTCTTATTGCATCCGCACTGGATGACGTACACGACAAAACTAGTGTGAAAGTTGATGAAGGAGGATATCCTGTATCTAGATTTAGGATGCAAAATGTGTAAGTTTTTGATAGTTTTGGTATACTGACACAAATTGCAGCGCCCACATTTGTGGAACCCAGTTTGTATGCCCCGAATGAGCTTATTAGGATTGGATTGAAAAAGGCTTGGTGACAACGATGATGCCAAAGTATTGGCTTTTTTTAATACAACTTTGGGTCCTTCCTGTATTGCAACTTGAGAATATCCCAATGTTTATAAAAGATAGTGCGTATCTGGTTAGCTTGTTTGTTAAATCTAGTTATAAACAAGGGGCTATTACCAAATTGTTTCCTTTTACGTGTTTTGTATTGGACCAGATTTTTTCTGTCAGTGGCCTGAGCTTGTGAAAATGCAGTCTCTATATCTTCCTGACTATACCCCTTAGATGTAAACCTCATACTGAGATATTTTGGTGATTTATACCAGGGCCTGTAACTCGGGAAGCAGGGGGTCCCCGAGGCTGAAATCAAAGCGGTTAAGCTCAGGAGAACCCCTGCTCCCACACACTATTAATAAAAATGACATTAAAGCAGCTTCATTACAATAGCAGATAGCCACTATTGTAACTAATTTTTTAATTGTTTACATTTGTGTTTTAATACTAGTGTATTGTAGCAGGGGGTGTCCGGAGCAGAACAGCATTGATGTGAGGTCCGGGGACCCCCTGCTTCCAGAAATACAGACCCCGTTATGGGGTGCCGGTATCTCCTATGCATTTAAATGTCCCGTGTCACGTGACCGAGCGCTGGCATCCGAAACCCTGAAGACTGTACATTACCCAAAAGACCTTGCAATATGTGAGTGAGACCATTGGATGTTCCAAAATATATGTTATCATTTCCAAACATATTGCACTATTGGTTTTCTTCTCGTCACCTTTTTTATTTAGTTTTTGTCCCCTATCTATGTTGCATGTGAGTTCGTCTGTCTGTCACTTACTTTTACACAAGCAAGGAGCGCACGATTTTGGAACTATTTGAATCCATGGTGAGCATGGAGACGTAGCATATGAAGGTACCCGCCCTGAAGAGTGCCCTGAACATCGAAACACAGCTGTAAATACCAGCAAACCATATATCACCACTTCTATTCAAAATGAGTGCAATTCCAGGACAAAAAATACTCTATAAGATTTATCAAAGCGAAATAATTATATTGTTCCGATGGTATTTTTTCTTTAAAATGACTGTGCTGGTGCATTGTTTTGTTCGAAAATAGCAGAAAAGAAACATAAGGCCCTCTCTGTATTTATAACATACAGGCACATTTTTACTAAGCAATGCTATTCCATGAAACACCTTCCGATGCCAGAAGACACTTTAAAGCCCATTCAAGTGAATTAGGTCATAAAGGTGCTTTCCGACTGCGGGAAGGAATCTTTTGGCCATAGCTCCGCTCAGTAAACATAGGCTATGATTTCTTATGTGTTATTTGGGTTGGGAGTTCTCAAAATGTGCCCGAAGTGGCTCGCACAAGCACTGAAACTGTCCCTTACAGCATGATAGAAAGATTCAGAAAGTGTTCCATGGGAGTTTGTGGCCAATATTCACTCTAGTCCCCTAAGGGGAATTCCTCAAATATGACTATTCAAGTCTTTTTTTTAATAACTACACTGCTCTCGCCTGTTTCGTTAAAGGACGTTTGACTCACTCCCCGACATTTTTGCAAACGGCTAATGATGGCAGTGTTAGGACTCGAGCAGTTGGTTAACGTATCCTGTCCGCACAAGCAGGCGGAGTAACATTCTCTTGACGCCTCTGCTGAAACCTCTTCAATCACATCGAGTTGCTGGGACAGTAATACCATCTGCCCGATTAATAGCAAGTCTGAAATGAGTCAGAAGAGTATAGGAGAGTTTGTCAATCCTCTTCTCGTTATTGCTGACCACGTGTTCATTTTTCCATGTTTACTGACTTGGCTTCTCATGGTGTCCTTTTACACCAGGCCTGCACAACACGTGGCCCGCCTGCACTCATTGTGCACTCCCGAGCCCGAGAGGTGGGGAGGGGTGGGGGGGAAGGGAGGGGGAGGTGAGGTGCTGGGGAGGGGGGGGAAGGTGAGGTGCTGGGGGGGGGGAAGGTGAGGTGCTCGGTGAATGGGGGGTAGGTTAGGTGCTGGGGAGGGGGGGGGAGGTGAGGTGCTGGGGGGGGTGTTGAGGTGATGTGCTCCCTGGGGGAGGGGGGGGAGAGGGGGGTGAGTGCTGTGTGGGGGGTGGAAGGTCGAGGTGCGTGGGGGAGGTGGTGGGAGGGAGTGAAAACGTCTGGGGAGGGGGTGCTGGAAGGGAGTGATGGTGCTGGGGAGGGTGGTGGGGATGAGGTTCTGGGGCGAGGGGTGAATGTAGGTGCATGGGGCAGGTGGGGGATGAGGTGCTGGGGAAGGGGGGAGGTGATGGTGCTGGGGTGAGGGGGGAAGTGAGGTGCTGGGAGGGGGGGGTGGAAGGTGAGGTCTTGTAGGGGTTGATTGAGGTGCTGGGGAGTGTGGGGGAAGTTGGTTGCTGGGAGTGGGGGTGGACAAGTAAGGTTCTGGGATGGGGGGAAGGTTGAGTGCTGGGGGGATGGGGGAAGTGAGGTTGCTGGGAGGGGGGTGAGGTGCTGGGGAGGGGGGTTGAGGTGCTGGGGAGGGGGGTGTGAGGTGCTGGGGAGGGGGGGGGTGAGGTGCTGGGGGGTGAGGTGCTGGTGAGTGGGGAAGGTGAAGGTGCTGGGGGGATGGGTGGGGTGAGTTCTGTGAGTGGGGGTAGTTGTAGTGCTGTTGTGGAGGTTGGGGAAGTAGGTGTCTGGTTAGGGGGGGGTGGTGATTGCTGGTGAGTGGGGACGGTAGGTGCAGGGGGGTCAATATTGTGTGCAGGGGATGATTGTGAGGTGTCAGGGGTGGATTGGTGTGCAGGGGAGGTGATTGGGAGGTCAGGGGAGTGATTTGTAGTCATAGGGGTGATTGGAGCTGCATAGGGGTGATTTGAGGTGCATGGGGGGAGATTGGTGTGGAGGTGCATGGGGAGGAGTTACTGATGGTGCCAAGGGAGGTGATTTTGAGGTGGCAATGGGTTGATTGAGGTGCATGGGTGGGAGAGTGATTGTATGGTGCTGGGGGGGTAGAGTGAATGTGAGGTGCAGGGGAGAGAGTTATGTGAGGTTGTCAAGGGGGTTGATGTTATGTGCACGGGTGAGATTTCTGTGAGGTGCAGGGGGGAGAATAATGTGAGGTGCAGGGGGGGAGAATAATGTGAGGTGCAGGTGGAGAGGGATGTGATCTGCAGGGGTGTGGGATGTGTGGTGTGCAGGGGGTTATTGTATGTTTGATGTGGATGGAGAGTATTATGTGTGTGGGTGAGGGGGAGAGATGGGGGTATGAGAGATAGATGGGGAGTATCGCAAAGGTTGATAGCGAGGGGTTCTGGGGGAGATAGGAGGATAATGATGAAGGGTGCTGGTTGAGATATGAGGATAAGGATGTGAGATGCTGGGGAAGATATATGAGGATGATGATGATGAGAGGTGCAGGAGGAGAGATGATGAGGTGCAAGGGATGATGATGATGATGATGATGATGATGATGATGATGATGATGATGATGATTTTACCTGTGTGGCCCAAATTGTTTTTCCTTGGAGCAGTTCGGCCCTTCTCACTTTACAAGTTGTGCAGGCCTGTTTTACACCCTCCTGACCCTGAATGGCTGTTTTACTTCTCCCTGGCATGTGTTCCTTTCACTTCCCTATGTTTGTTCTTATTTCTGATATGCTAGCAGTTTCTTACTTTTGTGAAGCAAGGCTGTCACGGCTCAAAAACAGAATTGCAAAAAACAACCACAAACTAGGTCAGGTCGTAGTTCAGATTTATTTCGATTGTAAACTTATTTTAGCTACCTATCTGTTATGTCTGTCTTTGATACTTTCTAATAATGAACCCAAGCCCAAAACTTTAGTTTCATTCGTATTGGTGGTGTGTTACCCCAAGAAATCAAGTTTATTTTTAATGAAGGTGTTGCTCATAGTCTTGCATAGCAAGTTGGTCTGTGCTGCAGAATAACGTGGCACAGTGGTTCCCAGGGGAAATGGCACACTGGTATATAATGTGGCGCATGACTAATTCTTAGAATTTGCAGTTAATAGAACAACAGACCGCTGCGTGGGGGGGAAAAAGTACTGTGTGTGACCAGACCAGATGCACTGAGAAAGTATGCTGAACATATAAGACATTATGCTATGTACTGTAGGTGTAATAAAGCGTGCAAGTTTTGTTTCACTTTATTTACATTTCTAATTGAGGTTGGTAATACAGTACAAAAGATATAGCTCATAAATCAGATCTGAGACTCTTACTCAAACATTTAAAAAAAGCTTTGAAAATTAAGACTTTTTGACCATTATTCACAAGAGCTGGGGAAGAGACTGTCCTTGGGGAATTAAGTGATATAGCATACACACACACACACACACACACACACACACACACACACACACACACACACATCACTTGTGAGCACATTCACATGTCTTAGACAGGTCTGCAACCCTGCCTTTCACTATTATCACCTACTGTAGCATACAGTGTTTCCACTGCAGCAAGGGATTTTGCAGAATCCCATTCTCCAGAATCCCTTGCTGCAGTGGGAGCACTGTATCCTAGGTGATAATGGTGAGAGGCAGGGTTGCAGACCTGTCAAGGACATGTCAATGTGCTCACAAGTGATATTCTTTATATATATATATCCCCACATTCTAAATATTTAAATAGGAATAATATATCAACAACTAATTTGGAAAATAGCATAAGAAAACTCTGCATCAAGAGCCCAAAACATTATTTTTCTTATGTTATTTTCCATAACATTGGGTTTTAAGATATATGTGTACCCAAGGTGTTCAGTATATGGGGATTGAGAAGGAGAATGGAAACTGGTTTATGATCATACGTAACACTACTTTCATTTCCAAACTTACATTTTTTAGCAAATGAAAAGACTTTAGAATTTTTTTTTTATACAATTCGATCTTTTTTTCTGTAATAAATGGCTGGAGGAATAGCTTCATTGTAAGAATAATAAAAGCAAGAAGGAGCGCAACAAGGGAACTGATAAGTATAAAAGTAATTTATATAGATAAATAGCTAAATATTATTTCACTGACCCCTCCCAAGGGACGAATCGCCCAATGCAAAACGTGTAGTAGCTGTCTCACTAGCCCACTGCTACGTCACCACTAGCGTCTCCATTCGGCTGCCGATCAGCTCTTGCTGGAAGCCGGTATTTCACTGTGCTGCTGTGCCTTCTAGTGGGATGTCTCTTGCAAGGAGGTCGGAACACTATCAGCCAGACACTGTGTTTTGCGTGATGTTTACACCCGGTGTGCCGATGTATCTTTCACTTGATGTGAGTTTTTAATATTTTGCTATTTCTCTTTATAAATTGCTTTTACACTTACCAGTTCCTTCTCTGCGCTTCTTGTTTTTTTTGGTCTTACTATTGCTCCGTTGATCACAGGAGGTTTTGGAGGAGCAGGAGGGACCCACACCAAGTCACCAACCTTGTGTCTGGACTCGTGTGATACTTTGTTCATTGTAAGAATAATGCCTTTGAATCAGGGCAAACATGGTTTGAATCCCAGTTTTAGCTCTCCTTGTGACCCTTTATCTTCGTGTAATTAGATGGTAAGCTCTTTGAGGCATAGAATTCTATGCAAAACACTATCACCTCCACATAGGTGAAAAACACAGATGTGTGTGTACAGTATATATATATATATATACACATCTATATAGTTGTATTTATCTGTATGTATGTATAATGTATAAATGCCTAATAAAAAAATTTGAAACAAAAAAGCACAGAGACTCTCTTCATGGTGGGACACTTGGCCACGACCAAATCACCACCAGCCGTCCGTTGTCAGGACATCTGCTGCCGGTCACCATTTTTAAATGCCATCCGACTCGGAGGATCTCCCCAGCCGCAGATCTCCACAGCTCGTCCGCCACCGCCATTTGTCAGCTCAGCCGCAGGTCTCCCCAGCCGCAGGACGGTGGAGATGTGGAGAACTGCGGCTGGGGACAAGGAGAATGACGGCGAGGCGGCAAGTTGTCCTGGCAGCGGAGCGCCAGTGGCAATTTGGTCCGGCCAAGTGGCCGCGGCCAAACTTCCCATTCCGCCTGACTGCACCTCCCACTGTCAGTAGTATCCCCATCATCTCCTCCATGATGCTGGCCACACACACACGCACCTCTCCTCCTAGGCTCAGACCGTGGGGAAGCGGTGACCATAGTGCAGCAGTGAAATCCATGAGAGAATAAGCCGCTTAAGCAAAGCAACCAAGTAGCACGTTCTTGTAAATTCATGCCTTATTGCACCCCCTCCCACCCCAAAAAAAAAGATATACTCTGGTCCATAAAGATAAATGAAAATACAAGTCCATAATTCCACAATTGAAGTCCAAAAAAGACGTTATAATGTAAGTTGTCCGAAGCTAAACCACACACAGCTGCAACTAAAGACACTAGCACTCAAAATGTAAAATAAAGAAAAGTACATGAGACTTCGAGATCACATGTTTAAGGATGCCTGATTATCCCAGCTTCAGCACAGGTGGCTCATTCTGAAAACCTGACCTGCTGGGAAGGCCTTAGGGCTGAAGTTGAGCACCCCTGGTGTGGATTTTTTTTTCCAAATACCTATATGTATTTGAGGGACCCCGTAAATCCAAAGTTTCTATTCATGGCAAAAATCTTTGTTTTGTTTTTTATAAATTATTTTCTGTCATGAAAAGTCTGCTCATGTAATTATTCAAATAAATATCTTTAATATTTGTATTAATCATTCTTTGTGCAATATGTTTTAAATATATATATTTTTTATAGTGCCCCCATCTTTATCATAGTTTAGGGCAGGGGAGTGCAATCTGCATGGGCGAAAGTTTCTGGGGCGGGGGGGGGCGCAGAGGGCGCAGCGGTCACAGAGGCCCCGCGCAACGCATCGCCATGGCAACCCAGGAGGTGAGAGTAGGCAGGGGGGCGCAGGGAGGTGAGAGTAGGCAGGGGGGCGCAGGGAGAAGAGTTTGTGCGCCCCTGGTTTAGGGCATTACGAAGTCTTAATCCGGAACTGTGCAACACAGAGGTCATTGGGTGAACCATGGAGGCTTGCTTTTCTCTATTCTAGCAGTGTAGTCCCAAATTTGTAGACAAATCCCATGTCTCCAGTGATTTGCTGGAGCAGGAAATGACCCTCAGTCTCAGCCATGTCCTCCTGTCAGTGGTCCAAATGGGAGATGGATGGAAAGAGAAAACATGCCTTTAATTGAGTACAGATGTAGTGTCCAGCACTGTGGGAAACTGCGTGACTGTGCCAGAGGATAATCCCTGCAGCGATATCACGACAGGCACCGTTTCTGTGCTTTTTCAGCTATGGCTCCATAGACAATGAGATGTGCTACATGGGTCATTGGGGTCCTAGGGCCTCATGCAGTAAGCGTTGATAAGGGAATTATCGCCATTTTATAGGCAAAATTGGGTTTGAGATTCAGTAAGCACTGATAAGTGCTTGATTTCGCCAGGTTTCGGAGCCGATAATTTTGTTATGGCCAGTCGGCTGCCGATAAGCCTGTTTTCGCCACTGATCGCCACTTTTTTAAATCGACTGGATTCAACAAAAAAAATCAGCTTATCGGGGCTGATCGGCACTACGAAATTGAGATGTTATGGCCAATTTCTCCCGCCAACTAAAGTTGGCAGTTTGGAGGGGAGAACGATCGCTAAGGCTGCCGGAACGGCACTTAGAAAAAAAAAATCTTCTGTACATCAATGGAGTCAATGGAGCGGGGACGTATAACAGTATAGTACTGTTTACGTTTCATTGCTCACAATACAAACGTCATTTGCATTACAGTGGGGGCATTCCCTGCATTGTGTCACAGCTGACGTGTATTATTTGCATAACATTCTAATTTTACATGTTTTCAGCATTTGCGGGTCACATTACTCATCATGTGATGATGTGCCAAGGGAAAATACTATACTCAACTCTTAAAGGAGAACCTCACATCATATCACACATTTTATTGAACTTAGCGACAATTATTTACATGATGTTACACATGTCACACATGTCACACATACACCGTATATTCATGTTCCTTTACATTACACAATGCTTGTAATGTTTCACGCATCTTTAAACGTACATGTACATCTAAATTCTCATGTTTACATCTACGTTTGGTCCTCCCTATTTTCATGACGTCACTTATTGGACGATCAATCACATTGCATGTTTACATTGTAACCGTTGCATTACAAGCACTTCAACCTAACTTATACACACATGTACAGTAATTCATCATTGGGACACCTTGTAAACTCATTCTATAGCAACTATCCTCCTTACAGAAATGCATGCATATGCACACGACTATTCATTGTTGTCAACATGTGACAATAACATGGCTAATTACACATGTTACACAAAACTTTTCCCACGTCAATCTCAGCCTTTTTGTCTAATTACATGACTGACTGTTGCCTTCAGAAGTGTTACATGCATTGCACATTACACTATTTATTTTCAACCAATCTTTGTACAAAGCTTCACGTCACATCATTGGCAAATATCATCATTCCCTGCAGAATACACACAACAAATACTTATAACAACAACTGCACACAGCTTGCCACAGAAGTACTTTATTATGTTAATGTAACACCTTGCATTTTACTATGTCACCTGACATCATCACATACCTATTTAAAGGACGCTATATATATATATATATATATATATATATATATATATATATATATATTTTTTTTTTATATTGCAGGAGTACACACAACATATTGATGGCAGTAAGTAGGCCTTGTATGAAACCTATTTAAATGGTGATAAACATGAGTGAATTAAGTAATAAACATTTGTTTGCGCCCAATAATATTAGAGGCTCACACTTAGTATAGTTCTCAAACATTAGGCCTGTATTATTTAAATACTGTGTTTTCACAAGGAAGCATGAAGTGTATGTTTTTTGTAAATACATCTATACCAGTTTAGATAGTACTATATATACATACACACACACACACACACACACACACACAGTGTGTGTCTGTGTGTGTGTGTGTGTGTGTGTGTGTGCATATATGCATACATACTACATATATATTAGTATAAATTCAGAGATGTTCTTGAAACAAGAACACATAAATGATTAAAGGACAACATTACAATGGCCAGCAAAGGTAAGTAATATTTAACACAAAATCCTGCTGTACACGTACAAGAAAGATATTTGCAGTTAAATAGGTGCTTTTATAATTGCATGTGAATAATATGCACATGCAATGATTACATCAAGTAACACACCCAAATGCAATGTTTTGCTGCAAAGTCAATGGCAGCTTCTCTAAACTTAGCAACTGGCTCCTGGTGGACCATTACGGAACAGACGATTAAAACATAAATATTTATAACACTATTCATTAATTAGGAGTGTTAACATTTCCAAAACTTCACGTGTACAAGAACATATTTGAAAGTTTGGAAACAACACAGTCTTCAGCATACATACAATATTAATTAGATAATCTGAAGTCAACAAAACAAGGCCAAAGACATATTTTGTGAATTATAAAATTTATTTTTTTTGTTCCTTTTGAGAGCGAGTAACAGGCCTGGTTGGTGTCTCTTGAATTTTCCTTTTTCGTTTGCCACCAACTTTAGCCACAACAGAGCCACTTTGAGTGGCCTCTGGCACTTCACGGGCAGGGCTTGTGGCCAGTGACTCACCTACAGGGCTTTTGGGCAGTGATTCACCTACAGGGCTTTTGGGCAGTGATTCACCTACAGGGCTT
>WSYH01001949.1:0-17949 GCA_036426205.1 Ascaphus truei | reverse complement strand
TGTGTGTGTGTGTGTGCATATATGCATACATACTACATATATATTAGTATAAATTCAGAGATGTTCTTGAAACAAGAACACATAAATGATTAAAGGACAACATTACAATGGCCAGCAAAGGTAAGTAATATTTAACACAAAATCCTGCTGTACAAGAAAGATGTTTGCAGTTAAATAGGTGCTTTTATAATTGCATGTGAATAATATGCACATGCAATGATTACATCAAGTAACACACCCAAATGCAATGTTTTGCTGCAAAGTCAATGGCAGCTTCTCTAAACTTAGCAACTGGCTCTTGGTGGACCATTACTGAACAGACGATTAAAACATAAATATTTATAACACTATTCATTAATTAGGAGTGTTAACATTTCCAAAACTTCACGTGTACAAGAACATATTTGAAAGTTTGGAAACAACACAGTCTTCAGCATACATACAATATTAATTAGATAATCTGAAGTCAACAAAACAAGGCCAAAGACATATTTTGTGAATTATAAAATTTATTTTTTTTGTTCCTTTTGAGAGCGAGTAACAGGCCTGCTTGTTGTCTCTTGAATTTTCCTTTTTCGTTTGCCACCAACTTTAGCCACAACAGAGCCACTTTGAGTGGCCTCTGGCACTTCACGGGCAGGGCTTGTGGCCAGTGACTCACCTACAGGGCTTTTGGGCAGTGATTCACCTACAGGGCTTTTGGGCAGTGATTCACTTACAGGGCTTTTGGGCAGTGATTCACCTACAGGGCTTTTGGGCAGTGATTCACTTACAGGGCTTTTGGGCAGTGATTCACCTACAGGGCTTGTGGCCAGTGACTCACCAACAGGGCTTGTGCCCACTGACACATGTGAGCAAGTTGGTAGACACTGCACAAGTGATGGTTGCTCTGTTTCATGTGTGTCTTTTGTTGTTTTTGACCAAAAACTGGTCAGTAGTAACTGCTTGTGTTTTCTTTTTGTGGCCTCCTTTGTAGGTGTCAGCTGCTGAATTTGTACAGATGGCAGCGGTAGGATGTCGTCAGGAACCTGCACAGCAATGTCTGCTACTTGACCGGTAACATTCGGGCCTGGTGAATGAATATCAGAAGCATGTGGTGAAAACTGACCTGCATGAACAGATCCTGCCTGTGAGGTGTTCAAGTTGAATTGTGGTACATTAGTCATTCTCAAGTAATTAGCTTGTGTTTGCTGAACAACTAATGCTTCGAATGAGGTGTTGATTTTTTGCAACTGTTTAGGCACTTCAATGAAGACTCTGTGGAGATGTGCCAATTGTGAAACTGTTTCTTCCTGCAGTACAATCATCCTTTCCAGCACTGTCATCAGGTCAGAATGGCGACGATTTTCTGCTTCCACAATTTTTCCCTCAGAAGCTACAATTGCATCGTATGTGGTATTTGCTGGACGATTTGGCGGTAAAACAGTTTCAATTGGAACCTCTTCATGGTCACTTGCTTGTATTTGTGTGTCTATGGCGGCGGCATCATCATCATCATCATCATCATCATAATCGTCTTCATCATGTTCTACAAATAAATGTACACATTATTAAATGGCATGTTAATCTCTGCTGTGTTACTATGTAATTCTACTGTGTCATAAGTAACAACTAACATGTTTCCATACGTTTTATAACCTCACATTAAAAACTACCTTGACTTAAGAATAATGTTTGGACTCAGTATGAAATATGAGTGAATGAAAACTTGCTGTAAACTCACAACTCCTACATGATAGTTAACATCACTAACACAATACATGTTGCCTTACACTTCATTTTCACTGACACTAAGTAATCCTATTTAAAGAACATGTGCAAAACAAATAATGAACATGACAACATAACATATAGAAGAGCACATATTATATGGCCACCAACTGATACACTCACCTTCTAGGTGTGTTGAGCTGGCTGACCCAGGTGAAGACACTTGTTCCGTCTCAGGTGACACATGTCCTTCAGGGGCAACTATATATAACAATAACATAAGTTTTACATTTACATGTGTAAATATTGAACAAACAGTTATTGTATGTTCTGTATTTATGAGTACCTAACAGCATCAGTTCCTTAACCCAAAATGTGTGTGTGAAAGTGAACATAAATAGTTGTAATAACAATGTACATGCCTGTGTACTTAGAACTTTTGAGTTCCCTAACATAAAACATACTATGTTTCTGCAGTAATTCGTGAGGATAAATAGATTAAATTTGTACATAAAAATCATATGTTGTGTAGTGATATCAGTATCATAATGTACATAACTATCATGAGATGACCATTCACAATGGTTATCATGAAGGTGGTCATATTGCAAAAAGTGTTGTTTTTGGTAGAGGATATGTGTGGTACATTAATATAAGATGTGGCACACCTGAATGTGGCTGTGACTCAACAAGACAACACATGCAGTGTGTGATAATGTGTCGTTGATAGTAGTTCAACTATAGATATGAGTGAACTAATGTGTGACGTACGCTTTGATAAGTAATGAGTTGTTGGGGCATTTAGTAGCTAAAGTGAAGCTTTCAAATGAGTGTGATTAACTTCAGTTGTGCTAGTCAGGTTGTAAGAACGGTATTCCCTTCCCCAAAAAGCCTAATCAGCCACACCTTTCAATTACTTCAAACAGGTGAAAATGGTGTGAACTAAGTTGACCCTAAAATGAGGCTGTAATTAGTGTGTGTGCTGAACCCCACCCCCTCTGTTGAAGTGTATGCTGTGATGAGATATTAATTGCAGCTGCTTTAACACAATGGTAGATGAGCTAAATAGTCGTGTGCAGTTTTTAAGTTATGAAAACAATGACATAACATATGATACGTGTGCCTCATTATGCTGTCTGTATATGACTTAAAGCAAAAATGGACCTTTTCATTAACAACTATAGATGTGTTAGTGCAAGTGATGTTTGTAGGCCGTTGCATGCAATATATTTGATGCATGCTTAAAATAGGCAGTAATGTCATGTTTGTCGGAGTAAAATAAATAAAATACACAATAATATTATACATATTTATGTTCTGTACCTGTAGCTAGTAATAATTTCTCATTAACATGTGTTACACATGTGTACTACCCTGTTGTTCCCCATCTTCGCCCACCATCAATTGCTTCCACTGCAGCAATGCATTTTGGGAATTCACATGTAAATGAGCACGCAATGGCACGTGCTATATTAGTTACTGCTTTTAGTAGGACTACAACATATATGTCTATTTTGAGATATATATATATACAGAATCAGACATATACATATATAGATGCAGGTATGCTTATATTGTGAAGACAGTATAAAAAGCAGTGTAAATATGCAAAATAACTTTAAGCAACGACACGCCTAGTACATTAATATTTCTCACCTGGTGGAAATTGTGAGGGATAAATTCCAATATCCCGGTCACCAGGTAAGCCTTCCACGACGACGGGAAGTAATTTTGCCCGAAGCAGCTCCTCCAATGGACTTAATATGAGACGTTGTGGTGTCGGCCCACCTCCAGTGCCAGTAGCATGCACGCGTTGGTGTTGTATTTTCTTTTTCAATTTGGACCTAATATCATCAAATCTCTTGTGACAATTCTGCTTGTCCCTCACATGATTCCCACACGCATTGACACCAATGACTATTGTGTCCCACATTTCTTTTCTGCTTGCTGAACTTGTCCGCCCTTGAAAAATATATAAAATATATGAGGTAAATTAATAATAATAGAAGCACCAGTTTCCTACACTGCTAGCTGTTCCAAGAGATAGCAAACATGCTGTTTTAGGTGTAATATGTGAAGCACATGAGCATTCACTACTAAACCTATACATGTAAGCAAGGTTGCATTCATATTGTATGCAGTTATGGCAAATTGACCGCCTGTGTTTAGTTGTCCTTGTAAGGCATGATAAAAAGCTGTGTTTCCAGACTAATTAACATAGAAAGATATTCTGAACCCATATTTGCATATGAACAAAACTCAGATGACCTAGGATCACATGTATTTGAATAATAAATGTAAAGGTACACTTACCTAGTAAATGTCCATATATACTGTCATAGTGCTCCAGAATGCCAGTGACAAGAGCTGTATTTTCCTGGTCATTGAAGCGAGGATTACGTACAGGGCTTTTGGGCAGTGATTCACCTACAGGGCTTTTGGGCAGTGACTCACCTACAGGGCTTTTGGGTAGTGACTGTTCACGGACAGGGCTTGTGGCCAGTGACTCACTGACAGGGCTTGTGCCCACTGACACATGTGAGCAAGTTGGTAGACACTGCTCAAGTGATGGTTGGTCTGTTTCATGTGTGTCTTTTGTTGTTTTTGACCAAAAACTGGTCAGTAGTAACTGCTTGTGTTTTGTTTTTGTGGCCTCCTTTGTAGGTGTCAGCTGCTGAATTTGTACAGATGGCAGCGGTAGGATGTCGTCAGGAACCTGCACAGCAATGTCTGCTACTTGACCGGTAACATTCGGACCTTGTGAATGAAGATCAGATGAATGTGGTGAAAACTGCCCAGCATGTAAGGATCCTGCCTGTGAGGTGTTGATGTTGAATTGTGGTACATTAGTCATTCTCAAGTAATTAGCTTGTGTTTGCTGAACAACTAATGCTTCGAATGAGGTGTTGATTTTTTGCAACTGTTTAGGCACTTCAATGAAGACTCTGTGGAGATGTGCCAATTGTGAAACTGTTTCTTCCTGCAGTGCAATCATCCTTTCCAGCACTGTCATCAGGTCAGAATGGCGACGATTTTCTGCTTCCACAATTTTTCCCTCAGAAGCTACAATTGCATCGTATGTGGTATTTGCTGGACGATTTGGCGGTAAAACAGTTTCAATTGGAACCTCTTCATGGTCACTTGCTTGTATTTGTGTATCTATGGCGGCGGCATCATCATCATCATCATCATCATAATCCTCTTCATCATGTTCTACAAATAAATGTACACATTATTAAATGGCATGTTAATCTCTGCTGTGTTACTATGTAATTCTACTGTGTCATAAGTAACAACTAACATGTTTCCATACGTTTTATAAACTCACATTAAAAACTACCTTGACTTACGAATAATGTTTGGACTCAGTATGAAATATGAGTGAATGAAAACTTGCTCTAAACTCACAACTCCTACATGATAGTTAACATCACTAACACAATACATGTTGCCTTACACTTCATTTTCACATACACTAAGTAATCCTATTTAAAGAACATGTGCAAAACAAATAATGAACATGACAACATAACATATAGAAGAGCACATATTATATGGCCACCAACTGATACACTCACCTTCTAGGTGTGTTGAGCTGGCTGACCCAGGTGAAGACACTTGTTCCGTCTCAGGTGACACATGTCCTCCAGGGGCAACTATATATAACAATAACATAAGTTTTACATTTACATGTGTAAATATTGAACAAACAGTTATTGTATGTTCTGTATTTATGAGTACCTAACAGCATCAGTTCCTTAACCCAACATGTGTGTGTGAAAGTGAACATAAATAGTTGTAATAACAATGTACATGCCTGTGTACTTAGAAGTTTTGAGTTCCCTAACATACAACATACTATGTTTCTGCAGTAATGCGTGAGGATAAATAGATTAAGTTTGTACATAAAAATCATATGTTGTGTAGTGATATCAGTATCATAATGTAAATAACTATCATGAGATGACCATTCACAATGGTTATCATGAAGGTGGTCATATTGCAAAAAGTGTTGTTTTTGGTAGAGGATATGTGTGGTACATTAATAGAAGATGTGGCACACCTGAATGTGGCTGTGACTCAACAAGACAACACATGCAGTGTGTGATAATGTGTCGTTGATAGTAGTTCAACTATAGATATGAGTGAACTATTGTGTGACGTACGCTTTGATAAGTAATGAGTTGTTGGGGCATTTAGTAGTTAAAGTTAAGCTTTCAAATGAGTGTGATTAACTTCAGTTGTGCTAGTCAGGTTGTAAGAACGGTACCCCCTTCCCCAAAAAGCCTAATCAGCCACACCTTTCAATTACTTGAAACAGGTGAAAATGGTGTGAACTAAGTTGACCCTAAAATGAGCCTGTAATTAGTGTGTGTGCTGAACCCCACCCCCTCTGTTGAAGTGTATGCTGTGATGAGATATTAATTGCAGCTGCTTTAACACAATGGTAGATGAGCTAAATAGTCGTGTGCAGTATTTAAGTTATGAAAACAATGACATATGATACGTGTGCCTCATTATGCTGTCTGTATATGACTTAAAGCAAAAATGGACCTTTTCATAAACAACTATAGATGTGTTAGTGCAAGTGATGTTTGTAGGCCGTTGCATGCAATATATTTGATGCATGCTTAAAATAGGCAGTAATGTCATGTTTGTCGGAGTAAAATAAATAAAATACACAATAATATTATACATATTTCTGTTCTGTACCTGTAGCTAGTAATAATTTCTCATTAACATGTGTTACACATGTGTACTACCCTGTTGTTCCCCATCTTCGCCCACCATCAATTGCTTCCACTGCAGCAATGCATTTTGGGAATTCACATGTAAATGAGCACGCAATGGCACGTGCTATATTAGTTACTGCTTTTAGTAGGACTACAACATATATGTCTATTTTGAGATATATATATATACAGAATCAGACATATACATATATAGATGCAGGTATGCTTATATTGTGAAGACAGTATAAAAAGCAGTGTAAATATGCAAAATAACTGTAAGCAACGACACGCCTAGTACAGTAATATTTCTCACCTGGTGGAAATTGTGAGGGATAAATTCCAATATCCCGGTCACCAGGTAAGCCTTCCACGACGACGGGAAGTAATTTTGCCCGAAGCAGCTCCTCCAATGGACTTAATATGAGACGTTGTGGTGTCGGCCCACCTCCAGTGCCAGTAGCATGCACGCGTTGCTGTTGTATTTTTTTTTTCAATTTTGACCTAATATCATCAAATCTCTTGTGACAATTCCGCTTGTCCCTCACATGATTCCCACACGCATTGACACCAATGACTATTGTGTCCCACATTTCTTTTCTGCTTGATGAACTTGTCCGCCCTTGAAAAACATATAAAATATATGAGGTAAATTAATAATAATAGAAGCACCAGTTTCCTACACTGCTAGCTGTTCCAAGAGATAGCAAACATGCTGTTTTAGGTGTAATATGTGAAGCACATGAGCATTCACTACTAAACCTATACATGTAAGCAAGGTTGCATTCATATTGTATGCAGTTATGGCAAATTGACCGCATGTGTTTAGTTGTCCTTGTAAGGCATGATAAAAAGCTGTGTTTCCAGACTAATTAACATAGAAAGATATTCTGAACCCATATTTGCATATGAACAAAACTCAGATGACCTAGGATCACATGTATTTGAATAATAAATGTAAAGGTACACTTACCTAGTAAATGTCCATATATACTGTCATAGTGCTCCAGAATGCCAGTGACAAGAGCTGTATTTTCCTGGTCATTGAAGCGAGGATTACGTGGCTTCTCCACACGTTTCTTCCGAGCAGGTTTAGTGTCAGAGCTTGGCTGGTGCTGACTGGACTCTCCTTCTTCCAATGGAAGAGCCTCCAAAAGCTGGCCACCAGCAAGCACGCCACCACCATCCACCCCATCAGCAACTGCGCCACCAGCAGCACTCACAGCACCAGCACTCCCACTCCTAGCACCAGCACTCCCACTCCTAGCACCAGCACTCCCACTCCCAGCAACAGCACTCCCACTCCCAGCAACAGCACTCCCACTCCCAGCAACAGCACTCCCACTCCCAGCAACAGCACTCCCACTCCCAGCAACAGCACTCACACTCCCAGCAACAGCACTCCCACTCCCAGCAACACCACTCGGTGCACCAGCAACATCACTCCCCTGAACAGTACGTTCACTCCGACGCGTACTCGCACGAGTAGCACTCCCACTCCCACCAGCATCACTCTTCCCACGCTTTGCGGGCATACTTCCAGCACTCACAAAAAACAGACAACAAATGTACAGCCAATCACACGAAACACTTCCACATATAAAACAAGACAAAGATGTAAACAAAACAACAATGGACAAAGCTCACCCAATACACAACAAGTCTCTCAGTCAATATGCAAATGTTCAATCAGCCAGCTCTGTGCGTCTCTCTCTCTCTCACTCCCAACAACACAGAGAATGATTATCAGTACACGTTGCCTTTAAATATGGCGCGCAATCCAATACATGCTTGTTTCACCTGATTCAGCAAGATTTGTGATTGGGCAACCTAACAGCACCCCGCCACGCACGCCGATACACCTGTGTGTGATCGGCTAATCATCGTGAGAGTGGGCGGATTTGTTTTCGGGTTGATTTTGAATGTATTCGGCACTTACTGCATACGGAGAGGAAAAATCGCCAATAACATGACTAATCGGTAAGCTTGCCGATTTCACTTAATCGACGCTTACTGCATGAGGCCCCTAGTCTCCTTAATAGAGACATCACAGAAAAGGGAGACCCTAAAGGAAGTTAAATATCTTCCAAGTCCAAGCTCAAAAGTAAAAAACATAGCAGCACGTCACTGTACAGTGGATCCTCCTTTCTTTCACGTAAGGCTGCGGCCTTAGTGCGACAGTGCGCATGTGCCTACCGCCTCAGCGATCTGTGGACTCCGTTGCGTGAGTGACGGAGAGGCGTTGCCGTGACGTCACCAGGCTGGTTCACCGTGACTTCCTCAAAAGGCAACGTGACCGTGGCTTGAAAACTCTAATTCATTTGTCTCCTCCAAATTCTGCCGTGCCGCCGCACTACCGCATGCGCAGTATGGCCGGACTGCTTCACATAATGTTTTTGTTCGTGCCGCGCGTGATGTTGCGTGCACTATGTTTGCAGCCTTTGGCCGCGTCCATGGTTATCGCGAGCGCGCGCCTCTATGAGGCTGTCTTTAGAGCAAGTGATCAGAAGCGCCGGCGCATGCGATCCCCGAGAAGACAAATCCATTTGATTCTGCCGCACGACGGCCGGGTCACGTGAGCAGTTCGCCCAATGAGGGCGCACCAGTTCCATGAGATCACGAGCATGCCTCCGGCACGCCTCCCCGTTGTGTCTACCCAGGCCACAAATCGCTGCAGCTAAAGGCGCGCGTGATGTCATGCACATGGCACTTAACACACAAAAATGTGTTGTAGCAAAATGTGTCTGAAAATGTAAATACTCTCTCCAGAGCGTGCAACAGTTCATTCAGAGCCCAAAGCGTCACTTATTAAATGTTTTAATATATATATAAAAATACAGTGCTTAGATTACAGAAAAAGGATTACATACAACATACAAATGACAGTAAATGCAGGACAGTTTCTTAAAATAAAAGGATAAAACAGAAATCCCTATACAGTACATTACCAGAATGTCATAGGTATTCTCCCAGAGAGGTCACTGGCAAAGAACTGAGAAATCCAAAAACACACCTCTGTTTAAATTGTCATAATCCTTGCTAAGACTTGAGTACGATTTTCCCCACATTGACACAACATACCGGCATGAGAGTGAGGCCCAGCGCGCGGCGACATCTGAGGTTTGGGGTGGGACAGTGTCAGTGAGGGAGGTCCACAGCTGGGGAGAGCAGCAACCGGGCAAAGAAGTTGGTGGAGGCCAGCAGCAGCTGGGGAAGACCCGGGGCAGCAGAGGCCTGAGACCATCCCTAAGATAATTAAGTCTGTATTTTGTATGTATTTGGGGGTGGAGGGGTTTTTTTTTGTATGTATTTGGGGGTTAGTTTTTTCTTATATGTATTTTGGGAGTGGGGGGTTGTATGTATTTGGGGGGTGGGTGGAGTTGTATGCATTTGGGGGGTGGGGGGTCGTATGCATTTGGGGGGTGCGATGTTTGCATGTATTTGGGGGGATTTTATGTATTTGGGGGATGTGGAGGGGTTGTAGGTATTTTGTATGTATTTGGTGGGTGTAGGGGTTGTATGTATTTGGGGGTAGGGGTGATTGTATGTGTAGCCCTTTTTGTGACTGCCTGCACTAAGGAGCTACGGGTGTTGTCTTGCTGGCAGAAGGGACAATATGGCGCTGCCTTGTGATTGACAGCGAGGAACCTTTAGATATATATATGCACATCCTTACATTCTCCCCTCTCCAGATTCCAACGTCCCCGCTGGACTACATAAACCACATATATATATAACTATTTACACAACCCTCTCATTCCTAGATTAGGTTACACATTTCGTTAAACAGTACCATCATAGCTTGCATCCTATGCCGAGCCCACTGCTGAGCCTCATAATGGGGTGCCCCAAATTGATCATATGCCATTCGCATGGGAGGCTGACAGGTTCTTTGACTTCGCCGGGGTTGATTCTCCTCTGCTTCCTCTGCAGAGTGTCCAGTCTCAACTGGTGCTTCCATCTCTACCCTTGAGGGGTTTTCAGCATTAATACAGTCTCTTTGGGGTGTGAAACATGGACTTTGTGGGTCTAGGGACTGACTCGCTGGAGTCAAATGGTCAATGTTCGGGCCAAGAGGCTCTTTACCCGTGGTTCCTTCGGGAGATGCCTCCACGACCGGAAGGCCCCTTTGAGAGGTTCCTTCCATTGGATCCTCAGAGGTGGCAATTTTTACAGTCTCTGGGCCATCCTATGTGTGTTCAACTCCTCCATCTATGGGCGTGGCTGGGACTTCCAATTCGTCCGTCCCTACTTGAGGTATGGGAAGCAGATGATTCCTATGCCACACTTTTACGCGGCCTTCAGAATCCTTGATCCGGTACACAGGAAGACCAGGCATCTGTGACTCCACCTCATACACACCCTCCCGCCACCGGTCGGCCAATTTATGCTTCCCAGGAACACCTAAGTTACGTAAGAGGACCGCATCTCCGGGGTGAATTTCCTTGTGACGTACTTTGTGATCGTAGCGCCTTTTATTTCCCGCATTCAATTGCGCGGTCGTCCGTTCAGCCAATTTATAGGCCAGCTGTAAACTGTCCCTTAGCCGCTGGACATATCGAAAATGCGTCCTATTGGATACCCCATCGGTAGATATCCGCAGGCGCACATCCACCGGTAAACGGGCTTCTCTTCCGAACATCAAGAAATACGGTGTATACCCGGTGGACTCATGTCGGGTACAATTATACGCATGTACCAATGCCTCGACGTGTTTACTCCACTCCGTCTTTTGCGGGCTCGTCAAAGTTCCTAACATATCTAACAAAGTGCGATTGAACCGTTCAGGCAGAGCATCCCCTTCGGGGTGGTACGGGGTAGTACGCGACTTGGCAATGTTCAGTAGGGTGAGCAACTCCCGTATCAGTGTACTCTCAAAGTCCCTGCCCTGATCGGAGTGAAGACGATTTGGTAACCCATAGTGAATGAAATATTTCTCCCATAGTACTCGGGCCACCGTTACGGCCTTCTGGTCTTTCGTAGGGAACGCTTGGGCGTACCTAGTGTAGTGGTCAGTGATCACAAGAACATTACTAACTCCCCGACTGTCGGGCTCGATACAGAGAAAATCCATACATAGACGGACCGTCCCGTTCTTCTTGCGGACTACCACGATGGGTGGGAGCCGCCCTGGTAGGCAGTGTTTTCCTCTGTAAGCAGCGGTTACATTTTCGACAGTGATGTTCCACGGACTCCCTCATCCTAGGCCAGACACAGGTGGCTCTGCCACTCTCCCTAGGAGTATGTCCTATAACCAGTATCTGTATTGTACCATATGGTGTCACACTGATGTCCCAATTAGTTAGTGGGAGGCGGGATCAGCGCCTGTTGACCGGTGTCGGTGCACTTATAGACAATGATACCTCCCGGTCACTGCGATGACCGTCACACTCCACACAGAGTCCTTAGCGTTGTTCCAGCCTTTCGCCGACACTCTGTTATGCTGCGCCATCTGTATCCAATCCAAGATGGCGACCGCAGCTCCGCAGCTCAAACCGCACTAAAGGGAAACGTCCCTAACAGCTATGGCCGTCCCTACAAAACGGCACCCTACGATGACAGGGGAATGCTCCTCGGGCCTGGGGAATGTCTCTCACCTAAGCGGGAAGGTCACTGACCCTCCGCTCACGCACACGAGGTTCCGCCAACCTCCTCCTTCACCTCCCTCTCGTGTCTGACCCACCGCCCACACGCATCCGGTTCCTCTATCCAGAGTCTCACACCCGATTGGTCCTCAGCCTCAGCTGACTCTCTCCCAGTTCAGAGTTCAGAGTTCAGAGTCTCTACAGATTGGTTGCCCTTCGCGCGCTTCTCTCGCGCATGCGCAGCCTAACTTGTACACAGTGACCTTGCTGGCAAAAGGACAATATGGCGCTTCCTTTGTAACTGACAGCGCGGAACCTTTATATATATATGCACATCCTTACATATGTATTTGGGGGCAGGGGGGATTGTATGTATTTAGGTGTAGAGGGGATTGTATGTATTTGTGGGTAGGGTGGTTGTATTATTTGGGGGGTGGAAGGCTGTATGTGTAGCACTCTGCTATATTTCCCTAGCCTGGCATATAAGTCTTTGTAATAGCAGGTTAATAAGACACTAGCTGGTGAGATCCCATCCCCTCATGTCTCCATATTGTAGCAACTTACAGGCCATGTCTGGGCCTGTAAACTGCTGGGACCACTAGACAGGATGAGGGCCTTGGTACATTTTATTCTGCCCAGTTACTGGGGCAGAATATCCTGGCGCCTCCTACTGTATAAAGATGTGGTTTCCTCCAAATTAATGTCGTTGTGTGCTCGTCATGGGCTAGAGTCGAGTGCAGCTCTAGCCATGGGCTAGGGATCTGTTCCTGCCTTAGGCCGCACTTATAGTAGCAGCTACGGCGACGCAGCGTGAAAACAAAGACATGAAGTCCATCGCGGGTGCCCATAGTGGGCGCGACCGCGATGGCACTGCACAGTGACATGGCAACCAAAATCGCTGAAGTCAGTGGATTTTGTGTTGGTGTGCAGCCGCCGCGTGACATCAGCGTCACATGAAGCGGTTCAGCCAATAATGGCGAACCGCTCGCGTGTCGTCACGGGCCACACCTCCGTCACGCCCCCTGTCGCCCTCCCGAGATCTCCTGCACCAAGTGCAACTATCGCTATTGCGATGGCGACGTGTGACGTCAGCGGTCGCAAGCACTTCGCCGGAGATGCTACTATAAGCGCAGTCTTACCCCTTATGGGGTTAGGGGAGTACCACTTTGGGAGAAGGTCTAAACCCTGTCAGGGAGAGTGAATAGATGTAGCCAGGACTGGTTTCCTTGGCTACCAGTCTGCCCCCTCCTGGCAGTAAGCCCTGGTAAGAGCAGTACTGCCAGGAGTAATCATGGGTTTTCCCCACCCACAGCAGCTTCAGTGAGTCACAGGGGAGGCGGTGGGATTAGGCATGTGTATGTCCAATCAGGGACTCAGACCTGGTACCTACTTCCCTTGTACTTAAGGAGCTGCAATACAAAATTTAGTCAGTGCCTCTACCTGTTTGAGAGAGGCTTGTCTACCCACAACAATTGTGCAGGGCTCTGCCGAACTGTATTCTCTCCCTTAGGGAGGTGGATGGGAGACTATACCCCTTACTCCACAGGGAGTAAGGGAAGAGCAAGGACTGCTTAAGTGTCCATTGGCCTGGAGTGGAGTTCCAGGGTACATCCTCAGTGTGAAGCCCCAAGAACTGCTTGTAACCACTGTGTGAACTGTGTATGCTGACCATCTGCAGTGTGAATGAATAAATTGATCCTGTTCAAATATATCTTCCTGCCTGAGACTACAATCTATCAGGGGGAGGGGAAGTAAATTCTCCTGTAGGGATTGTCCCCAAATTCCTGGGGCCTGCAAGAGATGGAGGCGCTGTCACCATGAGAAAGAATCAGGTACTGCCCCAGTAGCCTGTCCTGTTCTCCTCCACAACTCTGCAGGAGACTCAGATCTACTGTGAGCCAGCAGGTATGCACCACACCACACTGTGTAGCAGTGAAATCTCCCAGAGGGTGGGGGAACATGTGTTACATAGAGATTATATAAGGACTATTAGAGATTAATACACCACCCAAATTATATCAATCCCATGTACACCCTATCTCCTGCCGCCAGGGAGGGATAGGGGTGTTACATTGGCGCTGCCAACGTGGGCCAGTGGAGTAAAAACAATTATAGTGCCAGGCCCATTTACATTTGCTGCTGCCAACGTCCGTTGAGAAGTGGATTATCATTATTTCAAGCCTTTACATTGGTGCTGAAGCGTGGGTTCGGCTGTTCACATAAAGGAGTGAAGAAATTGTGCTTGGGGGTCCGCGTTTGGAACTTTTGGGGTCCCACAATATGGAATTGTGTGCCACATTTCCACTTATTATATTGCAAAGCTGAGACGCACACTGGAGGGTACAGTTGCAGTATCAGATCATCATATTTGCAAAGCCACAGTATATCTGCTGAAATGCACACTGGAGGGTACAGTTACGGTATCAACCTGAATATAGTGTAACCCTGTGTAGTTTTGGGGTCTTTCTCCTCCTGTGCAATAATCCCTGGTAAGGGCAGATTTTCCAGGAGTAATCATGGGGTTTTCCCCCACACACATGTGCTGTGTAATATTCAGGGAACGTAGTGACATCAGGCTCTGTGTCCAATTACAGTGACACAGGGGTGGTGCCTATTGAAGATATTTATTGCACAGCACTTCCTGAATTTAGGAGTGCCTCGCCCCTCTTGAGTGAGGCTAGTCTGACCCAGCAAACTGCCAGGCCTCTGTGTGGGAGACTATTCCCTTACTCCATCAGGGAGTAAGGGAAGAGCAAGGACAGCTTCAAGGGCCCTGACTAGGAGTGGTTCAAGGGACTTCCTTTGGGTTGGCAACCTACAATGAGCGGCTGACGACCGGCCACAATGATGGGCAGTCTGCCATTGTCTGCAGTAATAAAGGATGCCATTTATAAAAAACTCTTCTTGCCTGATTGTGGAGTCATTCGGGAAGAAGGTGCACATAGAGGTTCTCTTTCAGAGACTCATCCCTACTACGCTGGGGGTCTAGAAGAGATGGAGGCGCTGTACAAGAGTATGACTCAGCTGTACCTCATAAGTCAGTCCTGATCCCATCCCCTATAGCATTGCGGGAGACTCAGGAATTCTGTAAGCCAGAAGGTGCACCACACTACACCTTATGTAGCAGGGGTCAGTTTCCTCCTGATAGAGCCCATATGAGATTGGGTGGGGGGAAACACTGTTACATATTTTGGAGCTTTTGGGACTATTGCTAGTGCTGAGATGTGACTGCTGGAGTTACAGTCATGGTATCACCCATTCTACATGTGGAGTTGACAAAGTAAGGCCTTGGAAGAAAGCAACCTTACAACTGGACCTGCCAGCGTGTGCTCCGTAAAGAAAAACAATGGCTGCAAACGGTTCCCGACAAAATCAGGCCAACTGCGTGCAAGTTTTGCAAAATGCAAGACAACGTTTTGCAGAACAACTCTGTTTTGGTGCGAAAGCCCTGGCCGCGCCTTTCCTAGAGTGTCTGGAACTCCTGGATCCACCTGGGGGAGGAGACTCAGATTTAATTGCGGTCATGTGTGGTGCAGTGGACGCAGCGACCACACCCAGGGAAGGAGCCTCTTTTCCCCTTCATCTATGTCTGCTGAACAGCGTTGCAATGTGTTGGCGGGCTTACCTGGTTCAACGCCGGCCGGAGCCCTTCTCGTTCACCCTGATGGAGTACGAGCGACCGGTCTCACCCTTACTCAAAGTGGTGAGCCATTGTGTGGAAGTTCCATCGAGCTTGCTCCATACCATCCCTGGGGAAAAGACGTGACCGAGAGGAGTCGGCGGCTGCCGAGGTTCATCGCAGGGAGGCTACCACAACTTCTTTCAGACGGAAGAGCTGTTGCCTCTACCATTCCCGTTCCTGAGATCAACTCGTCTTTGGTAGTGGTTCCTGAGATCAACTCGTCTTTGGTGAACAAAGCAGATTCCAATCCACGGTGCAGGGGCCAATCCGAAAAGGCCCGGGAGATCGCTGCTGTGGAAGCTGCAGTGGAGGCTCTGGCTCCAGGCCCAAAGCCGAATGAAGAGGATGTCGCAATGCTGGTTTCGGCGATCGGCCGGGGCAGATCCAAGGTACATTTGAGACCAGGACATTTATTAGCTACAGCCTTTAAGGTTGAGAGCCAGGACTCTTGAGCTACACCGGTAACAAAGGCTGCCGCTTCCGCGCACAGCCAGGACAATGTTGCGCCGGACTAACCTGGTGAGCATAAGGCTGATAATGTGCCCAAATACTGTATATGTTCCATGGGTTAGGTGGGATATGCAAGCCCTAGCGCCCAGATCACCATCCCCTATCATGTCTGTGAACCCCAAATGTGCTAATATTAATATGTCTGCCAATGCCAATGTCATGCCTACAACTGATATTAAGGAGGCTGTTTTCAATTGATGGGTTCCTATGTACAGGAGTTATGTTCCGCATATGGACCAGACCAGGTTTGTTCTTGTACAGGGACACAAGGTAGAAAGTTGGTGGGAGGTAGGAGAGTTTACCCCTGAGCAAGAAGCAGAGATTATGTGCAACAGGCTTAAAGATATTGAAATGGGCATTGATTCTTCTCCAGGCTTGGAAGAAACAGTTTTGTTTTTTCCTTGTATAGCGCTGCTAGTTTTTACGTAGCGCTTTACAGAGATATTTTGCCAGACCCTGCATATTATTATTAGGCACCTTAGGTATGAGATATGTGGTGATGAATATTTCACATTGGATATGATGCTATAATTCTGGTTCTTCTTTATGGAAGGAACTTGTTAAGTTATTGGGTGCTTTTGTATTTTTGTATTTCATTTATGGCATTTTTATTATATAATTATGTGTTGGTTATGAATTATTATAAATTTGTTGATGCTATACAAATTAATACCTGATTCGGAGGCGATGAGGATTTTTACCAGGGGGAGAATGTAGCACCCTGCTATATTTCCCTAGCCTGGCAAATAAGTCCTGGTAATAGCAGACAGTGCTATGGTTAATAAGTCATAAGTTGGTGAGATCACGTCCCCTCATGTCTTCATATTGTAGCAACTTACAGGCACATGTCTGGGCCTGTGAGCTGCTGTTACCACATGACAGGATAAGAGCCTTGCTACATTTGATTCTGCTCAGTAACTGAGACAGAATAGCTTGGCCCCTCCTACTGTATAAAGATGTGGGTGTCACGGTAGCTAGTGATAGGTTATAATACACACCAAAATATCTGGGTTGAATTGAACACGACTTAGATATAATAAATATAGTTTATTCCTTAAAAAAGGAGGACACACAAGATGATACAAATAACAGACAAAATAGACACTTACTTAGGGTTGGACAATGAAGCAATTAGGTACAGGATTGGCAATTCATTCAGCAATACAGGTTCAAAATGAAGACATCACGAAAAGACAACGAAAGACACTGGGCATAGAGCTTACACTCGTTTATATGGAGTTTCACTCCTATACCCTGGCATTGAGTGCAAGTCATTGGAGGACAATTATCTGCACCCAATCCATCCTTGCCACCTCACTTGAGAGGTACAGTAATACCTGCCAACTGGGTGGATATTATTCTAATCAGGGGCTTATTTCCCTAACCCCCCTCCCACAAGACTGGTGTCTGAAAGTTTGCTTGGGCCAGGAAACCCTTTGTCCCAAGGTGTGAAACACAACACTTATCATAAAGTACCCACGTCCTGCTTTCCTTTGTGCTAGCATACACAAGCAGGGTGGGGGAGCCTTTGATCAGGGGGTTTATTGTAGACCATTTGTGATAATGAATATAGGTACGCATTGCATAGGTTTGGGTAAGCCATTCTTTGTCAAACGAAGCATTGTCAAACGAGGACTGCCTGTATTAGAGATTATTACACCACCCACATTATATAGGATAACATAGGAAGGGATGGGGGAGTGTGTGTGGGGAGGGGATGGGGGAGTGTGTG
>WSYH01019290.1:0-10261 GCA_036426205.1 Ascaphus truei | reverse complement strand
TAGATTATTCACACATGAGAAATCCTATGGTGTTTAGTTCACATGTATGCACCTGAATTATGTTCTCATACACACGTGATTATTGCACATTGTTCAGTATGTTTGGTGAACATTAATGAACGGAATTAATTGAATAATAATAAGAAGAAGAATTATAAGAAATTGACTACTTTTTTTTGGATAATCTTTGGGATGAATGTGTGGTAGGCCTTGCTGTAGGATCAGGTGCACGGTTAGTTGTTGCCTTGTTCTTGACGTTGGATGCTGGGCCAGTGCCAATGGTTGAGCAAGTGCTGGGGGTTGGTCCAATGGTTGAGCCAGTGCCGTGGGTTGGGCCTATGGTTGAGCGAGTGACAGTGCCAGCTGATGTTGCTGCGGCTTTGCCAGTGCCAGTGCCAGGATTTGGACCAGGGGAATAGCCTGTGCCATTGGATCCTGCTGTACCATTGCCTGTGTTTCTGGCTCTCTTTGTGTCTCTGGCTCTCTTTGTGTCTCTGGCTCTCTTTGTGTCTCTGGCACTCTTTGTGTCTCTGGCTCTCTTTGTGTCTCTGGCTTGGATAGTAGCTCTAGATCGGATAGTAGGTCTAGATCGGATAGTAGCTGTAGATCGTATTGTGTTTCTGGCTCGCTTTGTAGCTGGGATTGCGGCTGTGGCGGGGGCTGTGCCTGGACATGTGCCACAACCTGTGCCACATTTGGCAATGATAGAGAGGCTATTTGCCATGTTGTCCAGTGTCTCCTGTTGTTTAGTCATAAGGAGTGTCATGTTTTTCATTTCCTTATATTCTGATGCAGTGGCCATTATTCGAACACTTCACGAGGTGTGTAGATCGGAATACCTATTCGATGGCGCGCAATTTGATCTAATCGTGCCGAGTTAAACACGCGGTTTGATTATCGCTTTGTCCGGATTAGAAAATTGCATTTTAGCGTGTTCTGCAATACCGTCGAGAAACTCAAGTGGGCAATTGCGAGTTGTTGTCATCAAAATCCAATAGTAATTCTATGTCACGATTAACATGTTGGCTGAAATCGCTCAGCTGCCTGCCACGCATGAGCAAATTCCAAAGCCCTTCTACTGTAAGCTGCCACATTTCATTCATGTCTGCGATACTGTAGTCCAGTAGAATCAAATCATTAATAATAGACGTCACGCTTATTGTTTTCTACATGACTTTCCTTGGTTAAGGTGAACTGCTTATTAAAAAAAAAATCTAAATGCCTTTCCGACCAACCATTATACTGTATGTTTTGATACTTTACTGTACGAAGTGATTTTTATTTGAGGGGTGGGTGCCAACAGATAGTGTATGATGAAAGAAAAAAAACATGTGCTGTATTACAGTAACATATTCGCAAATCCGGTCATTCCGTCAGCAGGTATTACTGTATAGCTGATTCATGATGCTGCAGCCCATTAACAGAGTGAGCCAGGGTTCAATTCTTGCCTCAGATGTTTTTTTTTTCCGATGTTTTTTTTTACATTTTATTTTCATTTTATTTCCACTTTAGTGCAAATAGCTGAGCGGCTTTTTACAGTACACTCGAGTGCGAATAGCAAAGCAGCATCCATTTTCAAATGCTTTGTTTTGTGGTTGCATTAATCTTCCCGAGCCTGCTCTCACCCTTCTGTGCCTGCGTGTAATTCTCTTTGGTTGGGACATGGGACCTTCTTCATTATTAATGCGCATGCGTGTATAACTTATATACTTATATACTGTATGCCGTGTATTTTTAATTTTTTTGGTTATCGCCATGTCTTGCATAGCAAGTATGGATATTCTGATATTCACGTTTTACAAATGCAGTAAATATATTTGGGGGTTATCACCATGGGCTTGCATATTGTAGCAATTATGGATATTATGAGAATCAAACAGTACTGTTGCTTTTTAATTCCACACTAGTCATGTATGCTCTTTCAGAGGTGGGTGGCATACTGTAGGGTCTGGGGAGCAAAACATTATGATGACCTGTTGAGAATATGTCTTTGAACTACAGCTTGGAACTTCATACAGCTAGCACAGCTTGCACCCCCTCCTCCCCCCCCGCACACACACGGCTCGAGGATTTCAACCTCTTATCAACACCTCTGACAAACCATCCATTTTCAAATGTTTTGCTTTGAGGTTGCATTAATCTTCCCGAGCCTGCTCACACCGAATCTGCGCCTGCGTGTAATTCTCTGGTTGGGACCTGGGACCTTCTTCATTATTAATGTGCATGCGTGTTTAACTTCCCATTCATTTGGAAGTTAGTTCAAGTTTTAAAAATATATACTGTACTGTATGCCGTATATTTATTTATTTTTTGGTTATCACCATGGCTTGCATAGCAAGTATGGATATTCTGAGATTCAAGTTTTACAAATGCAGTATATATTTTTGGGGGTTACCACCATGGGCTTGCATACTATAGCAATTATGGATATTATGAGAATCAAACAGTACTGTTGCTTTTTAATTCCACACTAGTCATGTACGTTCTTTCAGAGGTGGGTGGCATACTGTAGTACTGGGTTTTTTTATTTGGAGGTGTGGGGAGCAAACCATTATGATGACCTGTTGAGAATATGTCTTTGAACTACAGCTTGGAACTTCATACAGCTAGCACAGCTCGCACCCCCCCCCCCAACACACACACACGGCTCCAGGATTTTATCCTCTTATCAACACCTCTGACAAACCATCAATTTTCAAATGCTTTTCTTTGTGGTTGCATTAATCTTCCTGAGCCTGCTCTCACCGTTCTGCGCCTGCGTGTAATTCTCTGGTTGGGACCTGGGACCTTCTTCATTATTAATGCACATTTGTGTATAACTTCCCATTCATTTGGAAGTTAGTTCAAGTTTTAAAAATATATACTGTACTGTATGTCGTGTAGTTTTTTGTTTTTTGTTATCACCATGGCTTGCATAGCAAGTATGGATTTTCTGCGATTCAAGTTTTACAAATGCAGTATATATTTTTGGGGGTTATCACCATGGGCTTGCATACTGTAGCAATTATGGATATTATGAGAATCAAACATGACTGTTGCTTTTTAATTTCACACTAGTCATGTACGTTCTTTTAGAGGTGGGTGGCATACTGTAGTACTGGGTTTTTTTTATTTGGGGGTGTAGGGAGCAAAACTTTATGATGACCTGTTGAGAATATGTCTTTGAACTACAGCTTGGAACTTCATACAGCTAGCACAGCTTGCACCCCCTCCTCCCCCCCCGCGTACACACGGCTCGAGGATTTCAACCTCTTATCAACACCTCTGACAAACCATGCCATGCATGCGTGCCATAAGCCCTTCAAAGCTTCTTCTATTGTGCTGTGCCAAGTCATCTTGTAGTTCACCGCTTATCAACAACACAACACCCCCTCCCCCCACAGAGCTGTTAATAAGATTACCACTAGTAATAATATTAACATGTTGTGTGAGATACAGGCCTAGCTAAGAAAGCCCTTTTAAAACTGCTATTGTACAGTACTGTAACAAAACAAGTCAACTTAAAGTTCAAAGCTTATCAACAACACAACAACAGAGCCCTACAACAGAGCCATTTACGTAAATGTACTGTTGTGTGATTATCATGAGCTGGGCAGAAGACATGTTGGATAATCCTTAATGCAGGAAAAAAGTATTTTTCTACAGCATTTTATTGCATTATTAACAGAAATGATTGATTAAAATATAATAATTTTTATTAAGCATTTTTTTGTCTTTATATATATTTTTCATAAACTAATGGGATGTGCAATGCTTTGTTTGTTGAACTGTTCATAAGGATTTCAGGTCTGCAAAGGGGGTTTAAAAAATAGATTTTATTTTTTAATGCATAATACAGTACAAAAATACAATACAGTAGCTCTAATCGTTCTCTTCGCTATGGCATTGCGAGATGGGGAGAGAGGGGGATGCAGCTCTGAAAATACAGTATTTCAAAAGATTTTTTTAAATACATTTTTTTTTGTCAAACACGAATTTCTATACACTAACTTCTGAGAGCTGTGGGAGTGGGTGATGGTTTGTGTAAGCTACAGGCTGGTTTGTACATGAACACCGTACTGTTATCTTCCACACACCCCAACCCTTCCTTGCTTGCGGCAGTTCTGAAAATGAAAGAAACAATAAATGCAGACATGGTTATTTTTAAGGCCATATTTGCCTGTATCATACTTACCTGTGCCTTATTATTTTCCAGAGGCCTGGCCATTACGTTGTATAACAATAGGCAACACAGTCGCAATATGATAAATATATTTATTACATCTGGCTACGGTGAGTACATTGTTCCAGAAATTCAGTATTCCCTTTTCCAATTCTTCCTTTTTGGACGGTTTCCACACTTTTCTGATATAATCCTTCAACTCATGCCATACCATTTCGATGGGATTAAAATCTGGTGATCTGTAATACAGTAGGAGGGGAGAAAAAATGTGAATTACGTAAGGAGATATACAATAAACTATGTAAAACAATTAGAAAAGGTTACCCAACTTACTCCGCTGGCGTCTTAACCCAGTTGATACCGCTGGCAAGAATGTGAGCCGTCGACGCTGTGTGTTTCGGATCATTGTCCTGGAAGAACCGGTGACCAGATGGGAAATCATTCTTTATGTATTCAACAACATGTTTAATTATGTGATCTTGGAAGAACGCTTTATTCATGATTCCTGGAAACAAGAAAAAAAATGTAACATTAGGGTACAAAATACTGAATACAGTACAGCTGTCCAGTGCGTAAGGCCACAGCATGTGTATTTGTGCATTATTTTACCCTCAAAGATAATGATGCATCCTGGTCCTTGTCTAGAGATGGCACCCCACACATGCATCTTCACTGGGTGCTTGGGACGCGGCTTCAGAGATAGTCGTCCTTTTTTGTAGAATCCAAAACGGGCAAACCTCTCAAGCGCAACAGTTGTCTCATCTGTAAAGATGATATCATTGAAAATTTCGCCACTTTCAATCCATGCCCGTGCCTGGTCCACTCTTTTTATTTTGTTGGCTTCCCTTATCATAGGATACGCTCTGTAATGACAAGGAAAAATGTTAGAGTCACTAAATTCTGGACATACAGTACAGTATGATACTGTATTAGGAGGGAGCCTAACATAAAAAAAGAGGGCATGGGTGACGTACTGTATACTGTACTTACTTAAAACGCCCATATTTCCATCCCAATCTCCATCTCATCAACCTGATACTGGTCTCTGTTGCTTTTATTTTGTGAGTAGCCTCTAGTGAATTCTTTACCCTTGTGGCACACGTCTCATCATTCGCATCACTCATTTGGTCCACCAGAAGAGTGTTCACCCTAATGTGTAAAGAAAAAAAGAACAATTTGTTACAGTAGGCAAATTAAGCATCCCAATAGCGCACAGATTTCTTATTGTCTGATGTTGCTGCTGCACTTACTGTATATTACTGTGAGTACACTTTGGGTGCTACAGTATACAGTATGAATATATTAAATAAATAGCCCCTCAAACTGCAGGATTATTAGTTCAAATAAAACAGAATCTTTTGAAATGATTACACTATCACACCACCTCCTAAAGTACAGAAGACAGTACAGTATATTACTGTAGAGTTGACTTAAAAAGCTAGTGACTGATTGTAAGAATGGCAAAAATGTTATACTGTACAGTCGAAAGGTACTGTAAAGATTAATAAAATATTGATCACAGGCATACTAGTACTGTACAGTTCAGTACAAGATGTTGGTAGAGTTATGGAGGACAATACAGTAAGTACTTACTCAGTACTGACAGTCGGCATTCTTTGGACGTTTTGGCCTTCCCATGCGCATGATAACTAACAGTGCTTTTTGCTAAACTGAAGCCTGAAGCAACTAACCAGCGTTGGATCTGTAAAATGCAGTGTCCATTCTGGTACATATCCTTTATTCTCAAGATGAGATCTTTTGAAATCCTTTTCTTTGGCATTGCTGCTGATAGAAAAAAATTGCAAGCACACACAGAGCAATTCGATGTGAATTCGATGTGTATTGAATGTGCATTGAATACACAAAATGGATGGTGTATTTATACTTTAATTTAATATGCCTCAACGTCACTCAACAGGATTAGTACACAGTCCGCCCACTTTTAACACCTGCATCCCGTGTCCATGCCCGCGAAAAAAATTACATAAAAGTTGAGACAAATTGCATAGATTCTCACACACTGATCTCTATCTGAACTTGCTCTTGTCCAGATACTGCATTGTGCATTCGTCCTTCTGTTTCCATGGATCGCCCCCGATTCTACGGATGCAGGAACCAGCTTGCTTCTTCCGTGCCAGCCAAGCGAAAGGCGGAAGCTGTTTCCCAGCCAAAACCTAAGCGAAAACCAAGGCAGAATAAAGAAAATGTTCTGAAGGCTCCCAAGGTTAAGACCCCTGGGCCTTATTATGTAAGGAAGAAGATCGTCGCACTTAGCACTGTGCAAGTCAAGTGGAAACACAATTCTCTCCTTGCACCCCTCCGGCTCACCTGCTCCACAACCCATCCCCGACACTGCTGCTCTCCTGGCAACCCCCGGCTCACCTGCTCCACAACCCATCACCGACACTGCTGCTCTCCTGGCACCCCCCGGCTCACCTGCTCCACAACCCATCCTCGATGCTGCTCTCTCCTGGCACCCCCCGGGTCACCTGCTCCACAACCCATCCCTGATGCTGCTGCTCTCCTGTCAACCCCCGGCCGACCTGCTCCACAACCCATTCTCTACCCATTCATTCGCTGCTGTTCTCCTGTCAACCCCCGGCTCATCTGCTCCACAAACCATCTTTGAGGATGCTCTCCTCCTGGCAACCCCCTGGTCGCCTTCTCAACCACCCACCTAAGCAGATGTCTACAGTACGGACCAAAATGTTGATCTTATTTTGGAGACCATGTTGAGTATGGATATGCACATGGAGAAAATGGAAAGCAGGATGGAGAAGATTACAAGGCAGATGGAGAAGATGGAAAGGAAGATTGTGGGGATGTATTCTCGAGTTCCTGTCCCTTTCGCTGTACGTCCGATGCAGGAGCAGGAGGGTGGCCAGCATGACGTGACCTTCACGCTTCCCTCACCACCAAGCTTCACATGCTCACCCCATCCATCAGAATACGTGTACGAGTTTGCCTTTGAGGACGAGGTGACAACCCCGGTAAGGCCACAACAGGAGGAAAGCATCATCCCACACCGCCTACCCTCGCCCGCTGCCAGAAGTACCCCAGCACCACCCAGGCTTCCAGCGATGCCAGACATCATCTTGACCGACCAGACCCAGCAAGACAGGGAGAAATAGAAGACTGGATCTGTTGGTGTAGCCCAGAAATTTGCCCTGGCAATATTTAAACACCACGTCAGGTTTGAGAAGTACAGCGGTTGGACCCACAGTGTAAATTATGAAGGAAATAAAAGAAAGAGGTCTCTGCCAGCAAATTTAAGAAAGACCATTTTGAATGAATTGGAGCGTTATGTCCGTGTTACCCCTATAGTTATGAGAGCTGTGAGACACTATACAGTAAATAGCCTGTTGAGGCATACAAGGGCTCATGCTTGGAGTGGCATCCCTCTTGCTAATGACTTTTCCCAAACTCTACAGTAGTGAAAAAGTTTTTCATCCCCCCCCAAAAAAACAAACAGTAGCATTGTTTTATTGTTTAATGTGTTTAATCATTTTTAGTTTGTTTTTTTATTGTGTCGAAATATTGATATTGTCTAATCATTTTATGTCAATCAGGCACAGGTAAGTATGCTACTGTATAGAAATTCGTTTGTGCAAAAAAAATGGGTTTTATTTTTTTTAAAGACTTACTGTATATTGTCTAATCATTTGTTGTCAATCAGGCAGTGGTAAGTATGTTACTGTATAGAAATTCGTTTGTGCAAAAAAAAAAATTAATAGAAGGTGTTTTAAATGTGTTGTTTTTAATCAAACTAACCATGTCTGTTTATTTACAGTATACAGGATTTTCAGCTGCTGCAGTGCAAAAAAGGAAGGGGGGTGTGAAGATCACAATACTGTGTTTACTGTACTTACAAACAAGCCTGTATCTTACAAAAAAAACCTCTTCCACCCTCTCTCAGTGTTACAGTACAGTAAATTTTTAGAAATCCTGTTGGGGGATTTTTTTTTTTACAAATCTTTTGAAATGTTGTTATTGTTTAAACTTTTTTTACCAGTAATTACTGGTAATTTACCAGTAATTACCAGTACTTGTTTCTTTCTACCATATTTTCAGAGCTGCAGCCCCCTCTCTCCCCCTCATCTCACAATGCCATAACGAAGAGAAAGACCACAGCATCTGATTTTTTTTTAATTACTGTATGCATTAAAAAATAAAAGTATTTTTTTTTTGTATTACTGTATGCCCCTATAGCAAACCTGAAATTCGTATGAACAGTTCAACAAAGCATTGCACTTCACATACAGTACCAGTACAGTACCAGTACAATACGGAAATAAAGGGCACTTCTCTTAACGGTTATTAAAAAAAATGTCCAAATGAGACATACAGTGCAGTACCAGTACCATTAAAAGAAAACAGTATTTACTGTTGCACAAGTAGAAAACATTCAATAATAAGTAATACATACAGTATGGAATAAAATATATACATTTTTATTTTTGGTGTTTATAGGAAAAGTTGTTCAATGAAACGTACTGTAAAACAGTAGTGGTGATGACAGTACTGTACAATGTGAAAGAATATAATATAAAAACAGCAGCATATTACAGTACAGTACAGTATAAGGTTTTCTAT
This sequence comes from Ascaphus truei, assembly GCA_036426205.1. Classification (NCBI taxonomy): domain Eukaryota; kingdom Metazoa; phylum Chordata; class Amphibia; order Anura; family Ascaphidae; genus Ascaphus; species Ascaphus truei. Next base: position 1,506 of record WSYH01019290.1, on the reverse strand, counting down.
AAAGCTCACAATTGTTCTATAGATAGATAAAAATGGCACTGTCACTAAATGTTTGCCCACTATGCAAACAATGCGAAAGCAACTTTTAAAATAAGCGATATTAGAGGCCCATCCAAATCCCTTCTTTTTTCTTTTTGCGCTGGATGTCAAAGTTTCGTTTCTGGGGAAAAACAAAAAAAATATGCTATTATTATTGGTATTGAGCATGCGTCAAGTCGCTTCATTGGGAATTAAAGCAGCCGTTCAACCGTTGTGGACGATGAGAACAAACTTCTGATTGGCTCTGACTCTTGAGCCCCACCCTTTCCCTACATTTGTAAACTAGCTGCAGCAGCATCAAGTACTTCAGCGGCCAATCAAATCATTCTTCAAAGTGCACTCAACAGAGAAACATCCCCTCACCTCAACTCACATACAGTAAAGTACTGGATTGTATTGATGCACATAAGTACAGTAGTACTTACAATGTAATACAATGTAATACATGTAATACAATGATGTTACGTCGCAGCTCGCCATAATGTAATGATCCTCCCATTTCAATGTTGTGAGTATATTTAGAATATCCATGGTGTCTCTCAGATAAGATTTTTGCTTTGATACATACTTTTGTAAAAATTTGTCTATGTACATGGACAAATTAGCTGTGAGTGAGCCAATCCCCGAGACAATTGGTCCGCCTGGGGGACTGGCTACACTCTTATGTATCTTTGGAAGATGATAGAAAACTGGCATTCTCGCCTTATCTACATATAGGAAATCATAATCCTTCTCATTGAGAATGCCAGCTTCCCTTCCTCTATCCAAGAGACATTTAAGTTCAGCAGTATATTCTTTTATTGGATCACTCTTTAGTTTGTATAAGTGGTTTTGTCCTCTAGGAGGCTTAGGGACTCCTTATTATAATTTACCTTGTCCATCAGTACAACGCCTCCTCCCTTGTCTGCCTGTTTGATGACCAAATCCTCATTCTCCACCAGTTCCCTTAAGACCTCTTTTTCTTCTTTTGTGAGATTGTCCTTAATGTTAGTTTTATTCTTCATTAGGTCATCGAAATCACTTGTAATCATCTTAAAGAAAACATTTACATTATTGCCTTTGCGAACTGTGGATAGAATGTGGACTTTGGCCTCAAATCAGTGTGGACAAAATTTCTCTCCTCTTGCACTACCACAGGAGTTATTAAATCATTCCTTGATTCAAGGTTCCTTCCCAGGAAATATCTTTTCAGGATTAATTTGCGCATATATTTGTTTGCATCAATGTAGAGGTCAAAGCTGTTGTGACCTCTCACTGGTGCAAAGGAAAGACCCTTAGATATGACCTCCCTTTGTGGTTCTGTGGGGACTACAGAGCTTAAATTAAAGATATTATCATACTGCACCGACACACTTTATTCGAGCAAATACCCAGTATGTACCTGGCAGATACCTGGAATGCGCCGCTCCTCACCTCTGACAAGCCCCGTTGCGTTTGCCTTCCCAGCCTGGGTTCATGCCTGGCTGA
>WSYH01019289.1:0-10262 GCA_036426205.1 Ascaphus truei | reverse complement strand
TGTTAATTACGATACCGCAACGTAAGAATACTTCCCCATTCCCTCTGCCCAAGACAATTGCCACTATTCTTGCCCCTGTCACGTCTCCCTCGGGGTCCCGATCGAGCCAAGGGGGGTCTGGGGAGTTACGGGACACGTCGGAGGAACGTCCTGGGTCGGCCATGGACTGGGGGGACTGTTTTACGTCTGATGAGGGGTCGGGAAGGGAAGTAGTACCTGCTGTGATACACCCGAAAATGAATCCCACAAATTATACCCATATTGTAAGGGGAAGGCCAAAACGTTATGGGACTGCCATCCGTTCAAATACTACATCTGGTGGAGAGACTGAGGAGTCTGAGACTGCGTTAGCAGTAAAGAAGCAGTCCTCGAAGCATAGCACCAAGTGGTGGGCTCCGTTGTATGAGGGGTATTCTGAGTGGTTGGACCGCACCAGATTCATCTTAATGAGATGTAGTTGATCACTGGTGGGATGTGGGTGAATACTCGGCTGAGGAAAGCCATGAGGAGTTAGTGAAGAGGTGGGATGAAATCCAGAAGGGATTAGGGTCCTCTATACTGTATGATCTCATTGCCCCTGAAGAACCACTGTCATGGGTACTGCCAGGCAAAGCAGGGAATAAGAGGCTGGTGAGGATAAGCAGGGCTGAGAGGGCCATAGTAGCGAGATATAAGCAATCTCATGGGTTGGAGTATCCTTATGTTCCCAAGCCCCTAATGCAGGAGATAGAGGACAATCGTGGTACCTGGCTAAGGGAAGCAGTGGAGGACTACCGCAAGTCAAAGTCTAGTTACTCTGAACACCGAACAGAGGCTAGGATATGTTATCTGATGATGGTTTGGAGTGTCGGGCGCAACATGTATATGCATAAGATGGAGTATAGACCAGAAAATGAGCCGCCTAGATCATACAGTATTACAATTGTTGATCACAACGGGCGAGAGGTAAAGAAGCCTGACCCCAGACATTACTATTGAAGTTTGAATTCTCCTAGGGAGTAATCTTAGTAGTACACTGTCTGTGGTAATATGAGGTTCTGAATACAGAAATGCAGTTATGGTGATTAGGCATTATGTTGAATTATGTATGGTGTGTGCCAATGTATTTTTGTATTGATGATACTGTTGTTCCCTGTATGTTTTGCAGTAGCCTGTTTGAAGGAAGGTCCCGCAAATTTAGGACCAAGTGGGGACCATTGGATCCACCAGAGGGAGATTGTAGCCCTGTGTAATTTTGGGGTTACATGCCTCTCTCCTCCTGTGCAATATTCCCTGTTTAAAGGGCAGGTTTGCCAGGAGGTTTTCCCTCATCCCCTGTGATGTGTATTGTGTAGGGAAGGAAGTGACATCATGCTCTGTGTCCAATTACAGTGACACAGGGGTGGTGCCTACTGGAGCTATATAGTATGCAATACTTCCTGAATTTAGTGTGTGTGAGTGTCTCATCCCACCTGAATGAGACTGTCTGACCCAACACACTGCCAGGGCTCTGGCAAGGATTGTGGCCCTCCCCTAGGGGAGAGGTGGGCAGACTATTCCCCTTACTCTATTAGAGAGTTAGGGAAGAGCAAGGACAGCTTCTAGGGCCCTGACTAGGTGTGGTGTTCAGGGACTTCCTTGAGGTGGGCAACCCTTATGATGAGCGGCTAGAGACTGGCCGCAATGATGCGCAGTCTGCCACTAATGATGTTAATAAAGAATGTCCAACATGAAAGAACCTTCTTGCCTGAGAGTGGAGTCATTCAGGGAGAAGCTGCACCCAGAGGTTCTCTTTCAGAGACTTCTGCCAGCTGTCGTGGGGACCTGGAAGAGATGGAGGCGCTGTACCAGAAGTGAGTATTTCTCAGCATTACCTCATGAGCCAGTCCTGATGTATTTCCCCATATCGCCGCGGAAGACTCAGGAGTTCTGTAAGCCAGCAGGTGCACCACAGTACATTACATGTAACATAGGACAGTTTCCTCCCGTAAGGTGCCAATGTGAGATTGGGGGGCGGGGGGAGGGAGAACATCGCTACATGAATATCACTTAATTTAAACCCATACAATGTTATAATCCATCATGTAAGGTATTGCAGGAAGGCAATGCCCTTTTCTTTTCACAGTCTGCACAAGCAGCATCACAAACCCACACCACCTTAATATAGTTCAGGTAATGATTTGTCTATATTACACCTGGCCATTAAGAATTAACCCCCTTTATTCCTGCTAGAACTGCCTGCATGTGTACACTACATTAAAACTGTGCAGCAAATAAACCATTCCTGCATTCATTTGACTGCCTTCAGGACGCCACATGAAAGGTTGGTAAAGTTTAGGGTATAAGAGAGAAAAGATAGCTGGGCCCAGCAAAAACAAAACAGTAAAGACGGAAACATGGTGCACTGCTTGCAAGAAAACAAATATGCATTTACTTTACTTTAAATGTACAAGCAGCCCTGTCACAATCGGGTAAAGAGTATAGAGTATCTTCATACTTTCAGTGCTGGAGGGTCCTCTCACCCTCGTGGCCACAGACCTGACACCAGCTCTCCTCAGAACTCACATGATCTCTTCTTGCTTCTGCTGGGAAGAGAAGGGTCTGTTTAATTCGCAGTCAGGAGCGCCAATCGCGAAGCCCTCCTAGTAAACCTGCAAAACCCCATCACGTAGACGTAGAGCCTTTATCATAAGGGCCCCCAAACAGTGCCACCTTTTATGATGTACTCTGTATGTCTATAGGGCACTAATGGAGTTAGAGTGTGTTTCTGCATTTGTATCCCATCTGGATAATAGGTTTGGAAGAATTATTTCTTGGCAGTTTGTGCCCCCTTCATTTTTCCCTTGATCCATTTTAAGGCAAATCGATTTAGTTTGAATGTTAGTCTCCCTAGTTTGAATGTAAAAAAAAAAAAAAACAGTGGTAAGTATGTTCTATTTGTTGTCCTATGTATCAGGGTAAAAAGGTGAAAAAATGTATCAAGGGAAAAAATGCCATTCATTTCAATGGGATTCTTTTCTGTAATACGTCTCATACATTCCCTCCCCCCACAGGATTGCACCACTAAATTTCCTTTGTCTTCCTTTCATGGCACATTACCAGCACTTTGTTTGTGTCAAACATGAATGCATACAGGCATATTACAATTGCATTATGATGAGGAAATTACTGGGGACCACTGCACAGAATGGGAGTGACATTCATTGGAACAGAACTAGCAATTAGAGATTAAAGTCTGATTTCATCCAATTGTTGTGAGTACTGCACTTTTGCAAATGTTTGAATCACTTGTTCTCATCATATAACAATGTTTTTGCTTAAGCCCTCAGAGACACTTTTGAAAAAAGCCTCTAAAACTATTGTTGCCAAAGCAATAAATTCACCTCATGGAGAAGACGTCGTGAAAGGATTAACCACTATATGTAGGACTACAACATCTGCGGCCAAAGTCCTGCACCCAAAATTGGTGGGTAGGTTTTCTGAACTAAACAGCATATCTGGTCGTCTCTGGAGTAACCAAAGTAACCAAGGTCGATCTTTGTTCACCATCCAGGTAAGCAAACATAATGATCGCAGAAACGTTTAAAGATGTGTATTGCCATAATATATGTTTAAAGGATTTTCTTGTTCATTATATAAATCAAATGTGTCAATTTGTTATTTTCATTGACCGGGTGTATCATTGACCAGTTTCGGATTTTCTTTTATACATTTTTCTTTTAATGGGATGTTGAGTGGAATAGGATTACTATCTGGTTTTAGATGAAAGAAGCCATTACACAGCTGTCTTTTCACATTCATTTATAACACTTGGAAGTCCTAGCTGGGTCAAGCTGTCCTACTCCATCCTCCTCACAAAAAAAACAATTCTCAGTAAGAAGACTTTTTAAATCTTCCATGCTATTATAAAGCCAACACTGTGAAACTGTGACTTTAATCTGGGTCAGTGTAAAGGAGTACAAAATACTATTGTGAAGCAAATCCCTTGAGACACACAAGGTTATATTGCTGCATAGAGTTTGCCTTATGCGCACATACGTTCAGCCATCTAACATATTTCCTACCACCTTAGCGGTATCATAATATACTTTACAATGATTAAAGGTCTACATTTGTGTCGCTCCAATGGCGAACGCCTGAAAGGGTTCCCCAAGAGCTGCTCCCCTCTGCATAGAACCAGCATGCTAAGGGTTAATGTCTGCATTTGCTTACTGCTATGTGTTTCGTCAACCCTGCCCACTAGAATGCTAATGACCCAGGAGGACAAAGGACTTTGAAACCACAGCTGCATTCAATCTGAACCCCTTCAGGCTACATCTATGTCGCCCCAAAGGCGGACAGCTTTTGGCGCAGCCGATGGGCAGCCAAAGGGTGTAAGCTGTTTGCTGCCATTCGCTGATATTTGGTAATGTTAAAGCTGCTCTATTTACATTTGAAACTCCCTTTTTTTCCACTGTAACCAATTTTCTAACTCTAATTGTCCATGAAATGTCTTTGAATTGATTATATAACCTCTGTTCATTTAATGTAGCCATGTATTGTTATCATAACTCTGTGCCCAGGACATACTTGAAAATGAGAGGTAATTCTCATTGTATTACTTCCTGGTAAAACATTTTTATAAATAAATGTATTTAATTATTTTGTAAATTTAGGCACTAATATCACAATATATACTTGCTTCTGGTGTTCTTTCGTTACTGTCTTATAAATAAGTGCTTTCCCTCCCTCACTTATCCATATGAGAATAACTATTAGCCAGTGGCAGCAGCAATTCCAGAGTCCCAGTAACCAGAGCTGCACTATAAAGTCAAACCCAATAACAGTCAATAACTCAGCATTTCACAATGAGTTATTGATAAGGATACAAAATGAAAAGCAAAGGCGACTCATATAAACCAATATGAAACCCATAATATGGACTGCACCTTTAAAATCGCTTGCTTTTTTTCTGTAGGTCAGAAAAAGATCTGTCACAGATGTGATTTGTTTCCCTGCAAAAGCGGTTTCCACTAGTCTCCTTTATGGCTTGTATGCAGTGCTCATTTACTTGGTAAGTAAGCAAATACAATATTGTTTGGTAATGGTTTGTAGATCGCATGTAAAAGGTTCCTCAAAGCACACCTACACAATGCAAACAATTATCGTAAACAAAAATACCCAAACCTTTTTTAATTAAATGGGGTTTCCAACTGGTGCCTCATGTCTGTGCAGACAGCCAAACGCCTGCAGTTCCAAAGTAGAGATGACCCAGAGCACGCTGATCTTGCAAAAAGGAATTGCTTTATTCAGCTAGACAGTGACAGACGTTTCGGTCCTGACTGACCTGACTTGGTTAAGTCTAGCTCAATACAGTAATTCCTTTTTGAAAGTTCAGCGTGCTCTGGGTCATCTCTACTTTGTAGATCACACGTCACATTTAATTTTTTCCTAACAAAGAGAATGGGTTTGAACGAAGAGCTTGTAATATAATTTCTTAACTCACTGCCTGCTTTTTGTTTTGTTTTTGTTTTTTAACATGGAGCTTTTTCTGTAGCCACCACATATTATTTATTGTTGAGTAAAACCTTTCAAAAGATATTTTAAATATAAATAACAGTTTAAAATTGATGTGGTGCATGATCTTTTTGGAAATGTTTGAGGGGTTCACTGAGATTTTTGGCTCGCCAAATTCAACTTACTCCCTCCCACTAATTCAATGATGTGTAAAACTTTTAAGAGTTAAGATTTAGAAAACACAGTACTTATATTACACGTAACTAAAACAGTATAGCTCTTTAAAACAATTTCAAATGGTTTAGTAAAAAAAAAAAAATTGTTTTTAAAACGTTTAATCACATTCATTATTAAAATGTTATTGGTCTCATGTTCTGTTTTATTAGTCCATCTACATCAACCTATTGGTTGGGATGATGAAGGCTCTCATCAAGGAAGAAGACTCCACTGCACGGGACAGGCAGGATGGTGCTGAATATATTGTTTCTCGTGACGGAGCCACAGCAAACAATGATGGGGCATCCCCAGAAAGACAGGCTTTTTTGCACCCTTTGGAAGAGACTGGTGATGGTGGGGTACGAGTTTTACATTCAGTGTTTGATGAACAAGTAGAAGAGGCAAGACTGGGACAATAGATGATCAAAGTGAACTAACCAGCTTTGAACTCTTCTGCTGCATTATCTCCCAGTACAGAACTTCAACAAGGGTCTGGTTTTTGGCACTTTCCACATTTACTTTTTTTTGTTTGTTTTCCCGTTCAGAGAAATAATAAAACAAAATAAGTAAAATAAGTTTATTTTATGAAAAGTATTATAACTGTACAGTGCATAGATAAAATAAATATTTTCATTTTTTTTCACCGCTGTAAACGTGGGTAGTTGCAACTTTACATGTGTTTAAGATTAAAAAATAACTAGTGATTTGTCTTTTCATAACCAAGTCATGATTTTAGAAGATCGCTGAATGAAAATGTTTATAAAAGCGGTTTGAATCATTCCCACAGAGTGACATGTCTTAAAAAGCGATGTTTGTGTGAGTGACTCCTTTGTATTGTATGCCAAATCCTCAGTTTACCATGTTCTAGTTATCAGGAAGCATAATACCATTTTGCGTAGAGTAGAAACCGCTAGGGACAGTACTAGATTGCTGTGTGCAAGATGTTTGTCTCCAGACTTCAATGGAGGAGTCTCAAAGTCCAAATACTGTACTAAAGGCTTGTAATATAGTGTGTACGGCCGTGCGCACATACCTGTGCGAACGCGCATGCCGCACACTTTTTGTGTGTATACTGTGAGTGAGGTACTGTGTGTGTGTTATAAATACATTTGAAATAAATATATTAATAAATTATTTATTAATAGTACATACATACACACATACATACACACATACATACACACATACATACACACATTTCAGCGGCGGTAGCAGCTCAAATTCATTATTTTCTTCATCCTCCCCCCTGTCAGCCGGTTCCACGCTCCCTACCGTGCGCGCGCTCTGCACCATTATAGAAAGGCTGACTAATCTCAGCCATCTATAACTGCCACGGGGGCGCACAGCGCAGCAAGCGCGCCCTCTATACAACAGCCCTTACGGTTTCCATGGCTTAGGATGCTAGGAGATTGGGGATCTTAGAATGACATAATATTTTATGCAGCTCGTTTGCATTGAATTCTATGGTACAACCTCTCATATTAAATACTCACAATGAATGAATGAAGGAGGCACAGACAGACTTAAAGTTGCAAAAGGTGCTGCAGAGTTTTTATTACATCTTGATGAGCAGAAAGTGTGTGCGACGTTTCGGGGACGCTGCCCCTTTTTCAGACTAGCCTACCACGACCATATTGAAGCAATAACCCAAATATGATAAATACTTAAAGGATAAAAGTAGAATTGTCTTTTTATAAAGCAACACTGACAAGTTCATGTCCTTTTAAATCATTTTTGGACGTGGAGATTTTCCTTCGTGCTGACTGCATGGGGCTAAATTCACAAATCTTTGTGAAATCTTGGCTCATAGCATGACGTTAGCTAAAACAGGAATGGACTTTGTTATCTGTTAACATAGTATCTTCAAAGCCAATTGAATGCAAAAAAAACAACTTCTGAACCGCATCTCATAATGCTGCATTAGCCTCCAATAATGCGACATTATGCCAGGCTTTTGAAGTGAAGAGAGAGGGGGGGGAGGGGGGCCACAATGCCAGAAATAATGCCATGATATCTAACTGTAGCGTTACACCCATCCAGACACGGCAAAAGTTCTATTTCAGTGATTGATTCAGAAAAAAAATCTTATACAATTACATAATATTTATTGCTGTGTAAACCTTTTTAAAAAGCTTGCCTTATGCGCACCTACGTTCAGCCATGTAACATTTCCTATCTTAATGGTGTCATAATATACAATGTGCTGGTTTATTACTGTCTTATAAATAATAACAAAGAGAACTCAAAAGAGAATTGAGTGAAAGGCACCCCACTGGTATGCACTCATTAGCTAAGTAGTGATATGATACTCCTTATGGTCAAAAGATTCAAATCCCTATCAGTATACTGAGAACGACAAAAAAACAAAAAAAGTTTATTACATGAATCTTATTACACTTAATAGTTAAAATGTTATTGTTAAAATCCCCCTGTGGGAGCTTAGGAGAGGAAAGAAGGGGTAATCTGATTAATTTACTACAGTGATATCTGTAGTCAGAAAATTACCTCTCCTCCCCTGCGGTCACAGTAGCTCTGCGGTATTGGTTATCAAAAAGTCTGTGATCAAAATGTATAAATGCAATTGAATACTAATCACGGGTCCACAAAATGTCAGCAACATGAAAATGCAATGCCAGAATATGGTGCACTCTGTTGAATTCACTGTAGCATATAAAACTGTTCAAGCCAACTTAGGGTTGCAACAGACTCAAAGCAAATGCAATACATGAGCTGACAAGTACCCAAGAATAACCACTCGTGCCTAGTAGTAGCATACACACTATGGGGCCTATGCAGAGAACTGCGAGAATGGCCATTCGCCATACTTTAAACTCTCCATGTTTTTGGCGGATTCCCCTCGCAGTATGCAGGAAGGTGCGCATATCTGTGAGAGGAATCCGGCAGAGAGATGGCGAGAATGGCTCCGCTGGCGAGATCTGTCAGCAGAGAGCGAGATCCGCCTCTCCCTGCACAAATCTCGGCGGCAAAAAAAAAATGTGTACATAACAATTTGATTACTATTATAGATGTGCAGGGGGTCTCTGGAGATGAACCGCGTTGGTATTATGTCCGGGGACCCCCTGCTTCCCGAGATACAGGCCCCGTTATGAGGTGCCGGTACCTCCTATGCATTGAGATAGCCCGATCACGTGACGCGGGACATTTGCAATCATAGGAGATACCGGCACCCCATAAAGGTGCCTGTATCTCGGGAAGCAGGGGGTCCCCGGACATAAAACCAACACGGTTCATGTCCGGAGACCCTCTGCACATGTACACTAATAAAATTACTGTAATGCTGCTTCATTACCTTAGCGGCTATCCGTTAAGGCAATGAAGGGGTTAAGTCACAGTAGCATGTTTATTGGGAACAATGGCCCCCAATAAACATTGCTATACATAACACAATCAGGCTCTGTGCCCCCAACAACACCTAAACCCCCCTTTTATACATAAACCATAGTCATTTTTTTAGGCACAGGAATGGTACTATAGCCTGGCGGTGGCCCTCGGGTGTTGGCTGCAGTATCAAGTCTGTAGCCCCAAAAAAATTATTACAAAATACATAAATACTTTAACAGTAATAAACCCCACCCTCCTACCCAACCCTGTGAGGCATAACCAGCATCACCCCCAACACACCGGGAGGCCTACCCTCCGTCCCTTGGGGACAATACCCCCTACCCCCAATACCCACACCCGCAAGAAACATAAATTTTTTTAATAAACTATACATAACCCACCCACACCATATAGCAAATATATTGTGGTGTTACTTAAACCCTTAATACCAATAACGGTTAATAAGTGGAAAAGTAATGCATGGGCTAAGCCACCCTCCACCCATTCATTTGTAGAGTGGCTTCATCATTCTTATATATATAATTTGACATATCTTTTTAAAAGTATGTACAATATAAGTTTGATTAAGCAACCTACAAAGAAATGGGAAAGGATATGCATGTAGCTATTTAAAACATCCGATCTGCAATTGACAACATCACTGCCAAAGTAAAAACAAAGCCAAATGAAAATAAAAACACATCTCATAAGAGAATAAAGCAAGCACCTATCCAAAGCAGTAAAGAGTAAATTGGTATAAAATTTACTATTGATCAATGTGTGCATGAAGCAAATAATATTTACATCATGTACACAATTGCAATCAATGCTCCAAAACAAATACACGCTTGAAAGTAAACATTCTATGTAAACAAAGCAAGTCGACAATAATAAATTAACACACAATTAATGCCATCCGAAATACATTACAAGCAAATCTAAACAAAAATCCCTATTCAAGATTGCTAGACAAACACGGAACCAGTGCAAAAAGAAATTTATTACTAACTAACACGATCATAAACATCTAAATGCACCAAATAAGCCACATTAAACCATTAAGGCAGGGTCCCAACATATACCCATGCAATCATCATCATCTGAAATAAAAGAAGTAATTCTACATTACACAGCACACACAAAATAGTCAGCAAACAGGGAAAAGACTTGTAGAAGACATGGGAAAATGCAATAAACATTTGAAAACCAACCCTTTAATAAACATGTAT
>WSYH01019288.1:0-10263 GCA_036426205.1 Ascaphus truei | reverse complement strand
GACTTAATTTTGGCTGGACCTCATGCTGAGTATTTTCTCGCATCTTGCTTGAAGAAGAAACCAAAAAGTGCAGACTAACTAACAAAGTTTTAATTGAGTAATAAACGACAAAATACACTCCCAACAATACCAACCAGTATAATCAAGCTTATCTATGAGACACTGTAGGCCCTCTCTGGTGTGCAGGCTCTCTCTCTCGCAGTCAATGCTGTGGTATGTCAGAACAGAATCCCTGCTTGACTATGATCACTATGGGTTCAAAACACATTTCAAAACACGTTTCGTACTTTGTCTTGCGGACGAAGCATGTGGGCGAATAAGCACGTCGCGGGGCTTGTTTTTCTCGGCCCTGGATTCCGATTGGTTGCCCCCCTGCTGTCACATTCCTCCTGCACGCATCACGTGGTTCCGCCCGGGATGCTCCCTCAAACAAGGAGCACTGCGCACCTGTGGCGGTTGCGGCTTGTGACCTAACATCACTGAAACTTGTGACTGACTCTTCTCAGTTGTGGATACTTATGGTCTGGACTCAATGCTGATTTTTTTCTCATTCTTGCTTTGCTTTGTTGCTATTATCTGGTCACTAGTTAACATTCTGTGTGTGCCAAATTCATTTATCTCTATTGACATATTTTTGCTGTATGCAACACCGGCTTTAATAGCTGGGTGTTATTTTCGTAATTCACTGACCGGCGGTCAGAGTTGTCAGAGGCAAACACAGTTTGCTTCTAACCTTGTTTACCCCTTGGTGAAGTTATTATCATGTAATGAGCATTAGTCACTCTTACTACTCGTCTACATTATGTTTCAGTATATGCTTCTCTTAGATTTTATCTAACTCAGTAATACAGCTTATTTCACGGTTGTATGCGTTGTCCTTTAAGGAGTTTCAGTACTGCTTACAGCAGGGAGGCACCATCGCTCACTTTTAACCATGCTGTTTATATGATATTTGTGGTTTAATACATTTTGTTACCTTTGTATGCAGAGTGCTATCAGGGGATTCTTTTTTCTTCTGTGCAGGTTTACATGTTATTACCATCCCCAGCACCACCAGTGGTGTTATCACTTACACCTTATTGCACTGGTTTAGCACAGTATATTGATATGAGGTCTGTTGCAGGCTTCTCTGTGTAATATATATATATATATATATATATATATATATATCTATATATATATATATATATAATATATATATATATATAATATACTATATAATATTTATTATATAATATGTATATTCTCATATTCTTCACAGTATGTGTGTTTTTCCAGCATGGGAGGGAGTTAACACTCAATCCCAGAGAGGCTATCTGCACCTGCAGGCTAATTAAGCAGACCTCTCATTAACAGAGTTTTAAGAGGCAGGCAGAGGGCTGTACAGAGAGAGAAGGACTTTTCCAGACTCATCACCAGACAGATGATGTGCCATAAGCCCAACTAGCTTGCATGGCAAGCGAATATACAAGAAACCCGAACGTTCCGATCCTGCTGATGAACACCTGAAGACCCTGGGAGGATACCCCCAGCAATTTTCAGATGGCAGACTTATATTTCTTTCCAGACATTGGATAGCGGTGTTTCAAGTCTGGAAGTAGGCTAGCTACCCACGATAGGCTAAGGGATGTGTGGGGTGGGTAGATAATGACTGATGCCTTTTTATGTGTGTTTCTAAACCCTATTTATGCTAATTGTGATCAATGCACTTCGTCTGTAGTGGCTTTCCAGACAACACATAGGTTCACTAGCTTTTTTAGGTTTAGGTGATTATGACTTTAATGCTTTTTGTATGTGTGTTCCATCCATATATTCTGTCCCTTCTTCCTTTGACAACACAGACTTGAGAAGACCTCGTGGTCTGAAACGTACGTCGCTCTGGAGGTTTGGTGAAGATGATTTTTGAGATAAAATCACTTTTTTCCATTGAGTGTGCTGCAGACTTTCATGTGTGTGTGTGTGTGTATATACACACACACCACACACCCCACACACACACACACACACACACACACACACACACACACACACACACACACCACACACACACACCCACACACACACACATACACCCACACCACACACCACACACAGCGTTATATACAATATAAAATCCATTATTTCCAATGAAAATCCTTAGTAAATCATTATACTGTAAGTTTAATTAAAAGCATCTTCATTTAAATACACATGAAAAATAGCTACAATAAAAATTCTAATATGAATCAAGTTACAAATATACATTATCAATCTTCCAATTTCCCCAAAATATTTCTCATGCTACTGTATTTATTAATGGGTTGCAGCCTGTAAAGAGGGAGATTCACAAAATAACAAGAATATATTAAGTTTCAATAACAAGCTAATTCAATTCATTATACATTGCTATATTATTCCTTCAATGTAAATATACTAAATGAATGAAGCTCAGATACTAAATGCCACATAAAGTATATTGCAAATAAAATTATATTAAGGATGTACAGTAGTAACATTTCAACACAAAGATTAAGGTCAATACTGTAATGACAAAGATTGAGAACCATTTTTAATATGCTGTGGATAACATTTAGTGCCTTTCACATTCATCCGAATAGGTCTGATTCTTTCCACTGGGGAGGGATGCGGTTTTTAGAGCATTTTCATAAGGGCCTAAAACGTATGGAGGTTTAAAGACGGTTAAACGTTATCATAAATATAATTCAAATATGAACACTATATCTGTTAGTCAAAATAAAAAAAAACACCTACAGTACTACTTAATACTTCTCTGTGCACCTAATACACTGCACAAAAAGAAACAACAAAAAAAAAAAAAAAAAAACCAAACATAAAGAAACCAAAAAAAAAAAAACAACACACACCTTAACTAAGAGTGAATTAATAAGATCAGAGCATACACATACCAAGTTACATCAATGGGACCTGGAAGCATGGTATGTTAGTGAATTATAGTCTGAAGGCACTACATTCTTTATCACACATTATGATGCTTGGTTACTGCACTGCCATCGTTCTATTGTGCATAACTGTGTAATAAGCATTTGTAACAGGCTCCCAGTCTCTCTCTTGCGCCGCTTCGGTAAGTAGGGAGCCGGTATTGCTGTTCGGATGTGCTTACCAGGCGTCATGCGTGAGCTGCGTTTGCCTATTGGACGATATGTAACTCTCGCGTGTAACTTAATTACTAAGCTATGGTTTATTTATGTCCTTAGACTTTTTCCGTGATTATGGGCTGGTGGGTCCCAAACATTATTTTTTTCCGTTACCCGGTGTATTTTGTTAACTTATCTTTTGGGTCTGTACCACTCAAAATTTTAAAGCCAACTGGCCTATAGCCTCTGTCTTCACAGACCCACACGGGGCAGTCCACGTGCATATATATATCACACAAACACACACACACCTGCCACTATACACACCCAGACACACACACGCCGCTTGATACACACACACCACAGCCACTGATACACACCGGCACGGGGACCGGTGACGCAGCCACTTACAGACACAACGACATGCATAATACAACACAGGCATCAGCCCACTTAACACACCACGGCACCACTGTGACACACACCCGACCAGGCACTTACACCTGTCTACACGACACAGCAAAAACACAACTGATACACACCACAGAGACAGGCTGCTCACCAAGGACACGACAAACAGCTACGGCACGGACGACACCACTTGACGATGATACTGATACACAACAGAACACTGATACCGCTAACAAACAACAGACACTGGCTAACCACACACCCTCTCGCGCTTTCCCCTATACACACCAGACACACAACAGTGAATTATCAGGGCAATGACGATGTGATGACTGGAGGGGGTGCCAGGGGACACTTGGGTGGGAGGGAGGGGCCAGGACCTTGGGTGGGAGGGAGGGGGCAGGGACACTTGGGTGGGTGGTATGGAGGGGGGCAGGGACAATTTAGGGGGCCAGGACACTTGGGTGGGTGGAGAGTAAGGGGGCCAGGGACACTTGGGTGGTGGCCACGGCCACATTAGGGAGTGGGGTCAGACATTGGTGGTGGGAGAGCCGGCATGGGTGGTGTGGGGGGAGGGTAAGGGACATTTAGCGGCAGGGGACATTGGTGGGGGGTGGGGGGGCCCTCGGGGGTGGGAGAGGGAGGGGGCAGGGACCTGGGGGGGTTGGGATGGCAGGGGCCAGGGACACTGGGGTGGTGGAGGGGCTGGGTGGGTGGTAGGGGTGGACAGGGTGGGCCCAGGGACACTTGCAGGGACGGGGTGGTGGGAGGGCCAGGGACATGGGTGGGAGGAGGGCAGGAGGGACCTGGTGGGTGGTGGTGGGATGAGGGGGCAGGGACCACTTGGTGGTGGGTGGGGAGGAAGGGCCAGGGACACTATCACTGAACTTTTGATGACTCTTCTCAGTTGTGGATACTTATTTTTGCTGGACTCATGCTGAGTATTTTCTGCATCTTGCTTTGAAGAAGAAACCAAAAGTGCAGACTACTACAAAGTTTTAATGATTACATAAACGACAAAAATACACTCCCAACAATACACAGATAATAAGCTTATCTATGAGACACTGTAGGCCCTCTCCTGTGTGCAGGCTCTCTTCTGCAGTCAATGCTGTGGTGATGTCAGGAACAAGAATCCCTGCTTGACTACTGATCACTATGGGGTTCAAAACACATTCAAACACGTTTCGTACTTTGTCTGCGGACGAAGCAGGTGGGAATAATGCACGTCGCGGGCTTGTTTTTCTCACCCTGGATTCGGATGGTGCCCCCTGCTGTCATCATTTCCTCCTGCGCATCACGTGGTTCCGCCCCGATGCTCCCTCAAACAAGGAGCATGCGCACTGTGGCGGTTGCGGCTGTGACCTAACATCACTGAACTTTTGATGACTCTTCTCAGTTGTGGATACTTATTGTGCTGGACTCATGCTGAGTATTTTTCTGCATCTTGCTTTGATTTGTTGCTATTATCTGGTCACTAGTTAACATCTGTGTGTGCCAAATTCATTTATCTCTATTGACATATTTTTGCTGTTTATGCAACACCGGCTTTAATACTGGGGGTGTTTATTTTCAGTAATCACTGACCGGCGGTCAGAGTTGTACAGAGGCAAACACAGTTTTGGCTTCTAAAACTTTTTTACCCCTTGGTGCAGTTATTATCATGTAATGAGCATTCAGTACCACTACTCTGTCTACATTATGTTTCAGTAGTATGCTCTCCTCTTAGATATCTATCTAACTCAGATAACAGCTTATTTCAGTTGTTATGGTTGTCTTTTAAGGAGTTTCAGTACTCAAGCTACAGCAGGGAGGACACCATCGCTCCTTTTAACCCATGCTGTTTATTGTATTTGTGGTTAATACATTTTGTTACCTTTGTATGCTAGAGTGCTATCAGGGATTCTTTTTTCTGTGCAGGTTTACATGTTTTACCATCCCACAGCACCACCAGTGGTGTTATCACTTACACCTTATTGCACTGGTTTTAGCACAGTATATTGATATAGGTCTGTTGAGGCTTCTCTGTGTAATATATATATATAATATATATATAAATATATACAATAATATATATATATATATATATATATATATATGTATATATATTCATATTCTTCACAGTATGTGTGTTTTCCAGCATGGAGGGAGTTAAACTCATCCCAGAGAGGCTATCTGCACCTGCAGCTAATTAAGCAGACCTCTCAATTAACAGAGTTTTAAGAGGCAGGCAGAGGGCTGTACAGAGAGAGAAGGACTTTTCCAGACTCATCACAAGACAGATGATTGCCATGAGAGCCAACTAGCTGCATGGCAGAGCGAATATACAAGAAACCGACGTTCCGATCCTGCTGAGGGAACTACCTGAAGACCCTGGGAGGGATACCCCAGCAACTTTCAGATGCAGACTTTATATTTCTTTCCAGACATTTGGATAGCGGTGTTTCAATCTGGAAGTAGGCTAGCTACCCACGTGGATAGCTAGGGATGTGTGGTGGGGTAGATAATGACTGATGCCTTTTTATGTGTGTTCTACCCTATATTATGCTAATTTGTGATCAATGCACATGCTCTGTAGTGCTTTCCAGACAAGCAGCATAGGTTACACAGCTTTTTTAGGTTTAGTGATTATGACTTTAATGCTTTTTGTATGTGTGTTCCATCCTATATATTCTGTCCCTGCTTCTTTGACAACACAGAGCTTGAGGAAAGACCTCGTGGTCTGAAACGTACGTCGCTCTGGAGTTTTGGTGATAGATGATTTATTGAGATAAAATAATCCTTTTTCCATTGAGTGTGCTGCAGACTTTCATGTGTGTGTGTGTGTATATACACACACACACACACACACACACACACACACACACACACACACACACACACAGTGACTAAATTAGTGTATTTAATATAACGTTTATATATATATCTTTATATATATATATATATATATATTATATATATATATATAATATCTATAATATAATATATATATATATATATATGTATATATATGTGTGTGTTGCCAACATGGCTATATACATATATTTTTATTATTTTTTTTAAATTTGTTTTAGCTTACACACCTCTCCCCCCCGCCCTTTTTTTTCATCCTTGGATATACCATAAGGGGTTAATTCTTCTTATTGCCTTGCAATTAACCATGGGCAGACACAGAGGGCTATTTAATGACTGATTTGGTAGTAGATTCTATGCCACCTGATGAAGCTCTGTATTGAGTGAACTAGTAGTGGGTTTACTACTGAGTGTCCACCTGAGACTGTCTTTTGGAGTTGCTATATTCCTGTATGAAGCGACCTAGGCGTTATTTACAACCATTATTGGCCGTAGGATGTAGAATTTTTAACTCTTTACCTGCACTGTTAATCCGGAGGTCTGCACACATCACTGTGTGTACAGCGCGACCAGAAGCGGAGGAAAGAGGCGGCGGAGACGCGAAACAGCTGCTGCCTATATTCCTTAGTTTCTTTGTTTGATAATGTTTGGTTGTTCATTTTTTTTCATTCTGTGTTTTTATACATTTTTTTTCATTATTTATACACTTTTCACATTCTTAGACCCTTTTTTTCTGTGTTCCAGGGAATCAGATGTGACAGATTGCATTATTACAGATTTTATTGCTTTCTCATACACCAAGTTTTTATTGAAACAACTATACCAAATTGCTGCTTTGCTCCACTGATACTCTAAAGATACAAACATCTGTATATATATATATATATATAGGAGGTGTTTCTCTCACAGCAGTGATGCCCGCACAAACTGCCTTGAAAAGGTCCCCTGTGAGCACCGAATTTGGCATTTGGTGCACCTACTCTAATACAATCTTTGAAAATTTATCTCTGATGCTGTCTCTTCCTACTGCATTGCTGCGGCTGCACCACTGCGGGAGGAACACCCTTTTGCCTCTAACTAATGCTAAGGACATGCACCTACCTTTTACTGCATACTGTGAGTGCCAACTACTCTCCACTGACTATATATAATAATATTATGTATTTATATATAATATATATATAAAAATAAAAACAATAGACGATACCGTTCTGTGGTTTACAAAATGCTTTTATTTGTCGAGCTTTCGAGATACACTGATTCTTCTTCGGTAGTGTTACAATGCATAAAGTAAGACAGGTTTCTACTTAAAAACATTGCATCTTTGGAATGTATCTGTGACTGAAGCCTATCCCTCCCCCTCTGTGCTGTATGCATTTATGACTTAATGTGTTAAATTGGTCCCTGAATGTTTAGTGATGTAAGAGTGTGTGTATGTGTGTGGTGTGTGTGTGTGTTTGTTTGTGTGGATTGTGTAATATAAATTTAAGAACATTATACCACAGCCCAGGATTTTGAAAGCACAACTTGGGATCCCCTTTCTATCTTTTACAATTGTATTAATTCTGAAATACTATTCACTATAAGTTAAGCAGTTATTTTTAGTTGAATTGCACGTACTTCCTTCTGTTCATCCTTGTTAGTGTTGCCAAAACATATCTTTGAAAGTTTTTATAGAAAATATAACACAAAGCAAATGTGGACAAGGATCTTTATAAATAACACTTTTTCCAACTTTTTGTTCCTCAGGGTGCAGCCCGACAACAGTAGGCCCCTAGAAGCCACTCACAACATCGGTCTGTCCGTCAACTCAGGATTATGTAGTAAGTCAGAAAAACTTTATCATAATCTTAGCCTTTTAGTAAGTATGATCAGTTATATTCAGAATCATAATTCAAGCTGCTATTAGTCATCTGCTTTATTACTTGTCCTCGTTTTCCTTTTAGTTTGCTTCCCATTCCTAATTACCACATTTTTGCATTTTAAAGATTACTTTTATTTGGTCCATCTTTCATTTGTTTCATTGCTTTTCTTTTCCATTTCCTTTCTTTCATTTGCCTGCTGCTTCATTTTAGAGTTACCAACTTGCATAAGGGCTCAGAAATGACTTTGCAAAGCAACTCCAGTCATGATTCTAACACCTTCTGGTAGGGAATCTGGTAAAAAGCAATCAACGAAGGTTAGGAGGAAAAAAGCAACCTGTGATCTGTGCGCACACAGGAAAGCAAAAGAACCTGAAATCCAATGGGGAAACACCAGAGATTAGCCTTGAATGAGACAGATTCATCCTCAGATGAGAACAATGGGGCCACAGCTAGAATTAAAAGGTTGAAAACGCTAAGGGTTCAGGAAAGGAAGAAGGCAGATAAATCAGGTCACAATTATGAAGGGTCACAGATCTAATGTCATTCAGATGGGTTTCTATACAATCAAAAACACAGTGAACAAAAGGCTCCATCAACACATCCCACTGGTATTCCAACCTACTTCCTACCACAGAAGACGGAAAGTCTCAAAGTTAAAAGACTCCAGTGTCTCCTTATCTTCTGCATCTTCCTTGACCAAAAAGCACTACACAACAAAAGACCAAATAGAAAAGGAAAGCTTTGTTGCAAAGATCCTCATAATTTCAGTGTTACAGTAGAGAAGATAAAAATTATCAAGAAAACATACACGGGGAAGGTGCTGGTGCAGATACATGGCCCCAGTCACTGCAGGCCTGGTGAGGAGTCATACTTCACCTTTTAACTTGTTATGGTGGTCTGATGATTTAGAAATCGCAGGTCAGTTTTCTGTTGTAGAATATTTGTCATTACTCCCTGCTTTGTGTTTTGTTTTGTTACAGTAAATAGTGAAGTTGTAGTAGAACTATTCCCTCCTTTTCAGTTTCTATTGTTTGTCAGTGGCTTCCTAGAATTTATTTATTTATAAATATTTTACCAGGAAAATATACATTGAGAGTACCATCCTCGTTTTCAAGTATGTCTGGGCATAGAGTTAAATGACAAATAATACATGGTTACAATACAGTTAAATAATGACTAAGGTATACATTATATACAAAAGCCCTGTCTTTGCTATTATATACTCTTTATTATACTTCAATTGACAACATAAACATGAATATTAATTTTCCCTACTTTAGGTAACTGAAAGAATGAGGTCATATTACTTTCAGTCTCTGACAGCCACTTTCTATTGTTGGAAGGTATATTGTGGCAGAAGACTGCTCCATGCTTAGTAAATATAGGCCTTATTGATTGCATACAGATAATTAGACTTTTATAAACTAAAAATAACGATACTAATGTGACCAGTTAATACTGTAATACTCTGAATGGTGGAGGATTCTGACATTATTTAATATTGCTTACACTGCAGTACTAATAATTTCAAACATTTTTTATTTTATCAAACAGAGGAGTTGCTAAATAAAAAGAGACAATCAGTTAAACCATGCGGTTTTTTTCAGGCTGATTACTTCACCCCTTTTAGTTTGGGGAAAAGTTTTTCTTCAATCAGAAGTTGGGATCCGTTTTCTTAATGATTAAAAATCAATGGCTTGCATTAAAAATAAATGTTTTTTAAAAGGTCGCAGGGCTTCTATTTGCCATTTTCAACTAGCAAATAGTGAATTTTTAACAATTTGGGTTATTTAACTAGAACTTTTGGCTCTGAAGTTCAGCAAAATATGCGCATGTTTGACACACTTTTTGAAAGTTGAAAACACCATCTCTACACATTACTGTACGTGTGCTCATGCATGTATTTTGGTACCAGAGCTGAATTCTATACTAAAACAAGCGATTTCCCAAATGGTGGGTCGCGACCCGGCACCGGGCCACAGCACCAAATTGCCGGGTCGCAGCGAGGCTTGCCGCGCGGTTCCTCCCGTCCCCCCGCC
>WSYH01019287.1:0-10264 GCA_036426205.1 Ascaphus truei | reverse complement strand
AAATATTGATAATAATTTTATATATTATATATATATGATAATATAAGAGCTATATATACATAATTAAATATTATATATATATATATATATATATATATATATATATATATATATATATATATATGCTATATATGTAATGGAAATATTACTGTATGCTTATTTGCATGTCTTAGTTCAGGTCTAAGACAGCAAATGACATACCAGTAATATTTCCATTTGTATGCTTTGCTGTGGAGGGTTTTTTGTCAATTACACACTCTTGTGTGTGTGCTACTTTTAAACCTTTATATGATAAATGAATGTTAACATAGATTTATGCTATGTGGAATGTGCCTATTTCTCTCTTTTCTAAATGAGATTCATTGTGGATGGGTTCATGGATGAGGGTGCCGGGGGGTGACATCAAACCATGGAAAAAGTCCATGACAGCGGTGTGTGACAGGGTGAAGTCGTCAACCCCTTGTCTTATGCTGAGAGACATATGTTCTGAGTGCTTCATCCAGCACTTCATAGGGTTAATCAGGTGGAAGCTAGGTAATCAGGATGTAAGCTGACACTGATAAGCAGCAAGGTATAAGATGAGGTTGTTACTGGCAGTAGCTGCCCTGCCTTAGACCAGAGCACATGGCTATATGTGTGCTAGCCAGACGGATACATCAAGCTAACTATTGCAACAAAGTAAGAGACTTGTCATTTGTTTTTCTGACTGCTAAAAGAAATTACGGTTTGGTTATGGTTTAGCCAGCCAGCCTGCTAGATAGGCCTGGTGTGTTAGTCAGTCCTCCCAATGTGGAGCAGGATTTGTTGTGTTTAAAGGGACAGTTGTACCGCATGTTATGTATGCTGTGGAGAGAATAAAGCACTGAACGTTTCATTATCCTGAAACTATACGTGGGAGGCTGTTCCTTACCTCGGCTACAGGCCGTCCTGCACAGGTGGTGTCAGAAGTGGCATGTCGGACGGCCCCTGTATCTGAAGGGCCACACAGAAAGAAAAAAAAATGGAGACCATTTTTCTCAGTTCCTTGAGCAACAGCTCCAGCTAGCAGAGAGCAAGCTGAGCGACAAGCACAGCAAGAGAGAGCAACAGGCCCGGCGAGAGAGGAAAAGCTACTCCAACATGCTGGCCGAAGGCCAGCCCCAGGCAGACCAGCGATTCCAAATAACCTACCCGTGATTGCGGCCTAAAATGAAGCCAAACGAAGACCCAGAGGCATTTTCCTCACTTTTGAAAGGGTAGCCACGGCCACGGTGGGACAGTTGAACGCTAGGTAAACTATCTGGCTCCACTCTTATAGGAGAAGATCAGGCAGCCTACCAGGC
Source organism: Ascaphus truei (assembly GCA_036426205.1). Taxonomy (NCBI): domain Eukaryota; kingdom Metazoa; phylum Chordata; class Amphibia; order Anura; family Ascaphidae; genus Ascaphus; species Ascaphus truei. The sequence continues at coordinate 8,942 of WSYH01019287.1, read as the reverse complement.
TCTTCCAGCAGACGAGGCCATGGACTATCAGCAAACTAAAGGCTGCTATTCTGGTCGCCAGGCCTCACTCCAGAGGACCTACCGACAGCGGTTCCGCGACAGTCAAATATACAAACGAGAAAGAAAGACCCCGTGTCGTAGCCCACCGCTTAATAGACTTATGTACCAGGTGGATACAAACGGAGAAGCATACCAGGCAGAGATCCTTGAACAGTGTGCTCGGAGCAGTTCATACAGATACTGCCCCCCTCCTCCCGCTATTGGGGTAAAAAGACACACTGCATTTTCCTGAATCAGCGGTCCGCTTGGTGGAAAACTTCCTTGGCGAGACACCCAACAGGATATCTGGGAAGGTCCGTGCAAAACCCCAGTTGCTTCCGGTTGATACCAGAGGCAGGCGACGGACAAAGTATGTCTGAGTGCTTCATCCAGCACTCATAAGGGTTAACTCAGGTGGAAGCTAGATAATCAGGATGGAAGCTGACACCTGATAGCCAGCAAGGTATAAAAGGATGTTGTTACTGGTAGTAGCTGGCTGCCTTAGACCATAGTACATGGCTATATGTGCTGCTAGCCAGACGGATACAACAAGCTAACTACTGCAACCAAAGTAAGAGACTTTTTCATTTGTTTTTCCTGACTGCTTAAAAGACACGGTTTGGTTATGGTTTAGCCAGCCAGCCTGCTAGATAGGCCTGGTGTGTTAGTCAGTCCTCCCAATGTGGAGCAGGATTTGTTTTGTTTAAAGGGACAGTGTACCCGCATGTTCTGTATGCTGTGGAGAAATAAAACCACTGAACGTTTTCATTATCCTGAAACTATACGTGTGGACTGTTCCCTGACCTCGGCTACAGGCTGTCCTGCCACAAGGGCACTATAGAGCAAATGTTCTGGTACATTCTTAAACCTTTCCCAGGTTAAACCAGCTACTGGGTATACTTTAACCATGCCCTTGTCTGACCGTATATACCTATATACAGGGGAAGGCACGGTGTGGTTTACACCAATTAGAAAAAAGATCTCAGCAGCGCCTCAAATGTAACCCCTCTACGTTTAGCTCTAAAGCCATGCGTAGAGTGCCCGCGACTGCGACGTCGCCCAAAAACAAATGCATTGCCGCCGCGTGCGCTTATAGAAACGGCGACGTCGCGTAACGAATTTTGGAAGCTGGCAGTAGTTGACAGCTCCTGAACCAATCAAATGCCAGTACGCCCACGACGCCGCCGCAAAGCGAAATATAACTTATAACTAATACATTGGAGGAGGTGAGCAGGTGGGGGGGGGGATTGGGGATATGATATGATATATGGGTGGATAGGGGGGGGATGGGGGGATATATAAAGACATGGGAGGGAGGGTGGGGGGGGGATTGGAGGGGATATATAACTGGGCCCGAGATCGGTGGGGGGGGGAAGGGGGATGCGGATGATGGGATATACACATGGGAGACGGTGGGGGGAGGGGCGATAAATACATGGCGGAGAGAGAGGTAGGCGGGCGGTATAGGGGTCAGCATAATACATGGGGAGAGGTGGGGGGGATACGGGGCGATAGCGGATTAAATAGGATAAATACATGTGCGAGCACGGTGAGGGGGGATGATAAAGGATTAAATAATGCGGATGAGGTACTTCGGTGGGAGGGGTAACAAATGGGGGGGGAGGTGGGGGGGATAAATACATGGGGGAGAGGTGGGGGGATAACGAGAGGTGTGGGGGATAAATAATCTGGGGGGAGGTGGGGAGATATATACCATGGGGAGAGGGTGGGGGGATAGGATTACATGTGGACGAGAGTTGGGGGGGAGATAATTACATGGGGAGAGAGTGTGGGGGGTAAAGGTTGGGGGGGGATAAAACATGGGGGAAGAGGTGGGGGGGATAAATAATGGGAGCGATGGGGTGGCGATAATCACAGGCGGGAGGGGGAACCGATAGGGGAGAGTGGGGGGCGGCAGATAAACATGGGGAGAGGTGGGGGGAGGTTGACATACATGGGAGAGGGGGGGGGAGGGATAAATACCATCGGGGGAGAGGTGGGGGGGATATATACAGGGGAAGAGGTGGGGGGGATATATACATGGAGGGAGAGGGTGGGGGGAGAGATCACATGGAGGTGGGGGGGGGAATATACATGAAAGGTGGGAGGGATATGTCAGGGGGAGAGGTGGTGTGGAACCGGGCTGATAAATACATGGGGAGAGGGGGATGAATACTGGGGGCGGTGGGGGGGGAAAATACATTGGGAGAGGTCCGGGGATATAAAATGTAACGAGTATTCACCCCCCCCCAATTGCAGACGTATAGTGTAGGTGGTGCAAGCGAAACATACGGTGTGTTACAGAGGTGCTGTCTGGATCTGTGGTACATGTTGGCTCAAATGGATGGGCTGAGCTTCCGACCCAGCGTGGAAACATAGGGGGCTTATTTATAAATACTTATGAGTACCACACCAATTACTCGATGCGCCGCCTCCACCGCGATGGGCTCCACCATGAGGGGCGAGTCGGTGGTTCCTCGCAGGGAACACATTACAAACAAACCAATACACAGTGATGTATAATAATCGAGTGACTTTACTAACATGCAGACCTAACTATCCATCTTGCGCCTACCATAACATATACCGGTGTCCCTCTACTAGCAGGAGACACTGCGTCGCGCAAGACGCTTCCTCAACACAGCGTGATCCCACCCAGTGTCTCCGAGAATCCCCAACCCCAGTGTCCCGTACTCTTTGGCGGAGAACGTGTGTGGGTGATGCGCAGTCACTATTAAAACTAAGGGCGTTGGTGCACTATGTTGGACTATCAGACCTGCCCGAGCACTCAAAAGTCTCGCGATCTCCAACGGGGTTCGCAAAGGATCCGGCGACGAAGCAAGGAAAACCGCGAACCACTCCAGGACGATCCCACCACGCACGCCGACCAACCGATCGAACTGCGCCCACCTCAATGCACGGACGGCAGCCCGCTGAGTCCCTACCGACTCACTAACTACATGGACAATACTGTACTGATAGGCCCGTCCCTACAGCACACAACTTGATGGCTTAGGGGGCAAGGCTCTATGGTGCCTGCTATAAGGGGTTTTTAAAAACACTGCCCACACTCCCTATAACCTCCCAGTCCTGATATTACGTCTAATGGGTCCCACGAGCTCTGCAGGAACAAGCTGTGAACCTATGGATGCGTGCAGCCAATGTGATGCACAACCACTGTGGTCTGGCCTGTGTCATGTATTTTTATTATCGGTCAACTTGAAGCCTTGATACCCTGAACAGAGACATGCAGCAACACACACACACTAATGGCAGAGTCCCTATCTTGGGCGTCACCGATGTCAAATTAACCACTAATCTGGGGAGGGAGATGGGGCTACCTTGGATGTGGGTGGGCACTACTTGGTGCAGGAGCGTCACTCGCTCCTGCCCACCCTTCCTTCCCTTTCGTTCACCAGTATCAAAACTGCGTAAGTGACGAGGGTCCTAACTGAGGCTGTCCTGGCAACACTCACTTACTGGGACACTCAGAGACTAGACTTGGACATTGGGGGATGCTGGCTAGTGCAGGGAGTCACATGACTCCTGCACCCTGACGCTCCCTTCCCTTGGAGTGCTCCTGTGTCTGACTGACCGCGTTGCTCCAATGAACAAAAACCCGTTGCAACAACATTGTTGCAACTCTGCAGCATGAGAATCTGCCAGCTCATATTGGATTCAATGACTGCTGTGACAAGGGGTGAAAGGGCAGTCCCCAGAGGCGATGGGAATTGTGTCTTGGGGGACCCAAAAAGTCTTTTATAATGGGGACCCGCACGATGCGAGCTGATCTTTTATGCCGCACGAGGCGAAGCTCACGCAAACAATGAGGGAGGGCGGTGCCCGCCCCGGGAGAAGTCAGCCGTCCCCTTCCCCCACTGCCACAGGGGTAAAGCAGTGGACGAAGAAAGAAAGATCAGGGGTGGGAACTGGGGGGGGACCCCCTTACAATACATGGGGAGGGTGGGGGGATGATACATGGGGAGAGGTGGGGGGATAAATACATGGGGGAGGTGAGGGGGGATAATACATGGGGAGAGGTGGGGGGGGGATAAATACACGGGGGACGGGGAAGAGGTGGGGGGAAAGATAAATATATGGGGTGGAGGGGGGGGGGCGATTAAATCCATGGGGGGAGGTGGGGCGGTTGGTTAGATAAATGGGGGGAGGTGGCGGGGGATCCTCTACATGAGGGCGAGGTGGGGGGGATATATACAGGGGGAGGGGGGGGGGGATATGTAAATACCTGGGAGGGAGTGGGGGGGGTAATAATGGGGGGAGGTGGGGGGGATAAATACAGGGGGAGAGAGGTGGGGGGGGATAACTACCATGGGGAGAGGTGGGGGGGATAACTACAATGGGGGGAGGTGGGGGGGAGGTAAGGTATATAACGGTAAATTCATGGGGATGAGGTGGGCGGCGGATGGGGCAAATACATGGGGGGAGGTAGGGGGGATAAATACATGGGGCGAGGTGGGGGGATAAATACCTGGGGAGAGGTGGGGGGGATGAATAAATGGGGAGAGGTGGGGGGAATAATACATGGGGAGAGGGGAGAGAGGAAGTATACATGGGAGGAGGTGGGGGAAGATAATGGGGGGAAGGGGTGGGGTGAGGTATACAAATGGGGGGAGGGTGGGGCGGGGATGATTTATACATGGGGGGAGGTTGTGGGAGGGGGTATGGGGGTGGTATATTACATAGGGAGGGTGAGGGGGGATTAATATACATGGGCGAGAGGTGGGGGGGTGATATATAAATTACATGTGGGGAGGTGGGGGGGATATATACATGGTGGAGGTTGGGGGGTTAAATACAAGGGAGAGGTGGGGGGGATAAATACATGGGGAGAGGCTGGGGGGATATATACATGGGGGAGGTGGGGGGGGGATATAAATACATGGGGAGAGGTGGGGGGGGGATAAACTACCGGGGGAAGAGGTCGGGGGGAATAAAATATAGGGGGGAGGTGGGGGGATAAAATACATGGGGGGGAGGATGGCGGGGCGGCTTATGGTGGGTTGCGTTGGGGTTTATCTAAATGGGGGGAGGTGGGGGGGATATGGGGGATATATACATCGGAGAGGTGGGGGTGTGATATATACATGGGACGGGAGGTGGGGGGGGATAAATACATGGGGGAGGTGGGGGGGGGGGGATGATAAATACATGGGGGGAGGTGGTGGGGGGGATAAATTACATGGGGAGAGGTGGGGGGGTAAATACATGGGGAGAGGGGGGGGGGATAATATACCAATGGGGGGAGGTGGGGGTAGGGTAAATACATGGGAGAGGGGGGGGGGATAAATACATGGGGGGAGGTAGGGGGGGATAAATACATGGGGAGAGGTGGGGGGGGATAAATACATGGGTAGAGGTGGGGGGGGGATCAATACATGGGAGAGGGAGGGGGGGAATAAAGAATGGGGAGAGGTGAGGACATACAGTGATGGGACATATACATGGGAGAGGTGGGGGAAGATAAAATGGGGGAACGGGTGGGGGAGTATACACATGGGGGGGAGGTGGGGGGATATATACATGGGGGGAGGTATATATACATAGGGGATGGTGGGGGGGGGATATATACATGGGGAGAGGTGGGGCGGGATAAATACATGGGGGAGGTGGGGTGGGCTATATACATGGGGGAGGTGGGGGGCGAGTTAATACAAGGGGCGAAGCAGGGGATGGGGGGGATGATAAATACATGCGGGAGAGGGTGCGGGTGATTATATACATGGGGGAGGTGGGGGGGATAATAACATGGCGGGGAGGGTGGGGGGGATATAATACCATAGGATGGGTGGGGGGTAAATAAGTCAAATACATGGGAGAGGTGGGGGGGAGATAAATACATGGGGAGAGGTGGGAGGGGATAAATACATGGGAGATGGTTGGGGGGGATAAATAATGGGGAGAGGTGGGGGGGGGGGATAAATACATGGGGAGGGTGGGGGGGATAAATACATGGGAGTGAGAGGTGGGGGGGAGTGGGGGGGGATAAAATACATAGGGAGAGGTGGGGGGTTGGTAAATACATGGGGAGAGGTGGGGGGGGATCGGGGGGGCGAAAGAGATAAAATAAAGGGGGGAGAGGTGGGGGGTAAATACATGGGGAGAGGTGGGGTGGGGATAAATACATGGACGAGGTGGGAGGGGGGGGATAAAATACATAGGGCGAGTCGGGGGGTTAATAAATGCGAGAGGTGGGGGGGAAAATACATGGGAGAGGTGGGGGGTGGGTAAGGTTAAGGTAAATACATGGGAGACGGTGGGGGGGGGATATATACATGGAGGGGAGGTGGGGGGGATTAAAAAAATTTTAACATAGGGAGAGGTGGGGTGGATATAGGTAGGGGTGAGATAGATAACTACAGGGGGAGCATGAGGGGTGGGGGGGATAAAGACATGAGGCGATGAGTGGTGGGGCAAAAATACATGGGCGAGAGGTGGGGGGGATAAAAACATCGGGAGAGGTGGGGTGGGGGATAAATACAAGGGGAGAGGTGGGGGGGCTAAAATACATGGGGAGAGGTGGGGGGGATAAATACATGGGGAGAGGTGGGGGGGATAAATACATGTGCGGAGAGGTGGGGGGGATAGAGAGATGAGATGAGGATAGATTGAATATATATATATATATATATTATATATTTATATAATTATAGATTTATATAATAATATTAATATATATGATAATATATATTTATAATAATGGGGAGAGGTGGGGGGATATAACTAACATGGGGAGAGGTGGGGGGGGGGATAAATACATGAGGGAGAGGTGGGGGGATACATACATGGGGAGAGGTGGGGGGATAAATTACATGGGGAGAGGAGGGGGGATAAATACATGGGGAGAGGGTTGGGGGGATAAATACATGGGGAGAGGTGGGGGGAATAAATACAGGGGAGGGTGGGGGAATAAATCCATGGGGAGAGGTGAGGGACATATACCATGGGAGAGGTGGGCGGAAGATAAAATGGGGGAAGGTGGTGGGGGAGTATACACATGGGGAGGGGGGCGGGATATATACATGGGGGGGAGGTGGCCGTGGGGGTGGGTTATAGATACATAGGGGATGGTTGGGGGGGATAACTACATGGGGAGAGGTGTGGGGGGCGGTGGGGGGGGATAAATACATGGTGGGAGGTGGGGGGGGATAAATACATGGTGGGAGGTTGAGGGGGTTAAATACAAGGGGAGAGGTGGGGGAGGATAAATAACATGGGGAGAGGTGGGGTGGATCTATACATGGGCAGGTGGGGGGGAATATATACATGGGGGAGGTGGGGGATTTATTAAAGACATAGGAGGAGGGTGACGGGGGCTAAATACATGGGAGGAGAGGGGGGGGGGGGGATGAGGAAAAAATACATGGGGAGAGCGGGGTGGGGGGGGATAAAATACATGGGTGGGGGAGAGTGGGGGGCATAAATACATGGGGAGAGGTGGGGGGGATAAATACATAGGGAGGGTCGGGGGGGATAAATACATGGGGGGGGGTGGGGGGGGGATAAATACATAGGGAGAGTGGTGGGGGGTGGCTATAAATACATGGGAGAGAGGCTGGGGGGGGAAGTAGATAATAAATGGGGAGAGGTGGGTGAGAGGTGGGGGTAAATATGGGGGACTCGGCGAGAGGTGGGGGGGGATATATACATGGGGGGAGGTGGGGGGGGATAAATACATAGGGAGAGGTGGGGTGGATAAAACATGGGGAGAGGTGGGGGGGGGATATGATATGATAACAATACATGGGGACGGTGGCGGCAATAAATACATCGGGGAGAGGCTGGGGGGGGGGGGGGATAAATACATGGGAGAGGTGGACTGTGGGGGGGGGGGGGATAAATACAGGGGAGAGGCGGGCGGATCATACAGGGGGAGAGGTGTTTGTTGGGGGGGGAATAAATAATGGGGGGGGGGTGGGGGGGATAAATACATGGGGAGAGGTGGGGGGCGGGGGATAATACAGGGGAGAGCGTCGCCGGGGGAAAAATACAGGGGGAGAGGGGGGGGGGATAAATACAGGGGGGGGGGTGGGAGGAGATTATAAATACATGGGGAGAGGTGGGGGGATAAATACATGGGGAAGAGGTGGCGGGGGATAACTACAAGGGGAGAGGTGGGGGAATAAATATAAGGGGAGAGGTGGCTGGGGGGATAATACATGGCGGAGAGGTGGGGGTGGATAACTACATTTTAAATTCAAGGGGAGATTTTGTGGGGGGGATCAATACATGGGGAGAAGTTGGGTGGGGAATACAAGGGGAGAGGTGGGGGATAACTACATGGGGAGAGGTGGGGGTAGGTGGGGGGGGGAGGGGAGATAAATACAAAGGGTGCGAAGGTGGTGGGGGGGATAAATACATGGGTAAAGTAGAGGTGGGCGGAGGGCGATGATAAAACAACGGGGAGAGGTGGGCAGAGAGTTAATACATGGGAGAAGAGGTGGGGGGATCCATACATTGGGAGAGGTTCGGGGGGGATAAATACTGCGGGAGAGGTGGGGGGGATGGCATTAAATCATGGGGGGAGGGGGGGGAAATAAAATACCCCATGGGGGAGAGGTGGGGGGGGGTAAATTACCATGGGGCGATGGTGGTGGCGGGGATAATACGGGGATATAGGGATAAATACATGGGGAGAGGTGGGCGGGGGATAAATACATGGGCGAGAGGGGGGGGGGTAAATACAAATGGGGAGAGGTGGGTGGGATAAATACATGCGGAGAGGTGGCGGGGGGATAAATACATGGGGAGAGGTGGGGGATAAAACTACTGCGGGAGACTGGGTGGGGGGATTGGGGGAGCCGAAACTACCTGGGGAGCTCGGGGGGGGGATAAGTTACCCAAATGGGGGGGGTCGCGAGTTGGGGTTGGGATTTAAATATGGG
>WSYH01019286.1:0-10266 GCA_036426205.1 Ascaphus truei | reverse complement strand
GCTTATCCCATAAAGCAATAACAGACCATACGATACCGGTTGCAACACGACATCAAGGGACAGCACGCAGGTAAGTAAATCATGAATTTTCTATATTTGATAGAAGACACAAAAACCGACGTTTCGGTCCCCCAGTGGGACCTTTCTCAAGGTGGCACCACCAAAATTCATCATTTACTTACCTGTGTGCTGTCCCTTGACGTCGTGTTGCAACCGGTATCGTATGGTCTGTTAACTATATATATATATCAAACAAATTGGAGTAGCGCCTTAGGAAGCTTGATAAGGATAAATCAGCTGTGTAAATCAGATAGAGTTAACAAGGCTATTGACCAAAGAATCCCCAAAAGGGCGAATCTGTGATTAAAAACAACTGGAATCTATAGCAAAAATAAAAAACATGAAACATAAAAAATAAAATAAAAACCAGATGTCAGTTGAAAATCCAAAAAATGTACTTAGTCCACTGGAGTTTTGCTGCCCGAATATAAGAATCACCAAATCCCAAGGATATCTGCAGAAAACAAGAAGAAAAAACAGGTGCACTCCTAGTGTGATAAAGTATAAAACAGTATTTATGGGATTGTAAAATATAAAAAGCGCACTCACAGAGTAAAAATAATAGCATTTATGAGATATACACAATCGCCTTGAAGCTGTGAAGGGAATGTATCAGCCTGTCCCGTTGGCGCCACCTCTCGTGTATCCGTTGGTTCAGCAAGGTGCACTGTAGCCACCGCAGCCAGATGATGTAATAATCAGCAACACGGTCAGAGACTCCCTCCAGATACACCTCCCACAGCTCTCACTGCTCACCAGCAGGCAACTGCAAAACCGGAAGCGACAGCAGTCCCAAGCAAAATAGCAACAGCTCCAAGTTATGCAAATATAACTGTATGCTCATCTGCATGTCTTAGGCAGGTCTGCAACCCCACCTTTCCCCATTATCAGCCAGCATACAGCACTTCCACTGCAGCAAGGGATTCTGGGAAATGACATGCAAATGAGCACACAGTGTCACTTTTTGCCTCAATAACCATTTTTAACATGGTTCCCTATAGGCTTAAGCTTGCTGCATGGTCACAGCTTTGAGCACAGCCAGGGTTAAGGTGCATACCCAGAAAACCACCCACAGACAGCTGTTTCGACCTTGATGGGTCTCATCAGTGTGGGGTTGATTTTACTAGGAATGCAAGAGAGGCTATGGGATAGGCTAAACCATAATACTGAGTTAAGTTATGGTGAGTAAAAAAAGTGACAAAAACCCTCCACAGGAAAGCAAATATGCAAATATAGCTGTATGCTCATCTGCATGTCTTAGGCAGGTCTGCAACCCCGCCTCCACCTGCGATGGCTCCCAGCAGAGCAGGAGTTGTTCCTCGCAGGACACATTCAAATGAACACATACACTGGATGTAAAATAGCAATGGTCTTTACTATATGCAGAATATAACTTAACACATACATCAGCAATACACAACAAGATATATGTACCACCCTCTGCCACTAGCTGGCAACTATACCCTTGCCCCTAACTGGGCTATAACCTTCTTAGCCCCTAACTGGGCTATACCCTTAAACCCCCTTCCCAACCCCGTGTCCAAAGAGTCCAAGCCCACCCAAGTGTGTGAACAGGCCTGTCACATGTGAGGAGCAAGTTATAGTTTGTGCACGTGTGGAAGGTTGTAAATACCTGCCCAGGTGTCTCTACACCTGGGTGTCTTCGCAAAGGGTCTCCCCGCGCCGCTTGGTCCAGCGCTGATCTGTACCTCCGAGTGAGATGGGGTCCCGCTGGACGTCCCACCATAAGGACAGTCTCTGGATCAGCAACACAGCTTACAGGAACATGCAGCAAACCCTTTCAATGGGTCCCTGCACTAAGGAACTGTACAGGGTCTCTCCCTGCTCTAAGGAACTGCACAGGGTCTCTCCCTGCTCTAAGAAACTGCACAGGGTCTCTCCCTGCTCTAAGGAACTACACAGGGTCTCTCCCTGGTCTAAGGAAAAACACAGCTGAAGGGGCGCAGGGTCCTTTACCAAGGGCCTGTCCCTATGAACACCCACCCTCACTAGTCTGGAGTCAGGGCCTCAGCTGTAGCCTGGGGATTTCTGGCCTAGGGCAGAAGCTCGCAGCTCTCTGCCCCCCTTCCTTCCCCCACTGCCTCCTTAGCCTGACTGACTCATGTGCTTCACAGTCTGCTTCCTGACTCTGCACAAAACAATGTATCCTTCTCCAGCAGGAGAAGTTGCAAGCTCTATTGGCTGTCTGGCTGCCTGTGACCAAGGTGAAAGTGCAGTCCCCAGAGGCTGCTGGGAATTGTAGTCCTTTATTGCCCTCTTTAACATTGGGGCCGCGTGTGAGCACGATAATGGCAGTCGCTACTCTCCATTGCGCCTGTGCAAACCTGTAATGGCCGCCGCATTGCACTAACTGCGCATGCGCGACTTCTAGGTGTCCTTCCTGCCTCCCTACACTTTCCTGCGCTAGATGTAATGGCCGCCGCAACTGCAAACGCGCACCACACATGCGCAAATGCGCACAAGATGGCAGCGCCCTGTCACAGATGCCACCGGGAGCCGCGATCACCCCTGCAACTGCCTGACATGGTGCGGGGGTACCCTCTACTCTGCGCAGGTGAGGAGGGCCAGGGGGGACACTGCTACAGATGCAAAAGGTAATGAAGAATAAGGGACTATATTGAAACAAAAGGAAAAGTGGTTGCTCATTGTGGGATGGAGTATGCCTCAGGATAGAGTATGATCCAGTCGCACCACTGATCAAATTTAGGTTTGGAGGCGTAGATATTACGGGTTGTTTATGTGCAGTTTGGTCCAGCCACATACTGTATGTTTGTGTGTGTGTGTGTGTGTATATATATATATATATATACAGTGTTCGACAAATCACCCAAAAATCTACTCGCCCAACCAAAAAATCTACTCGCCACCTAGTCCCATCCCCAACCCCGCCCCTAGTCCTGCCCCTAGTCCCGCCCCCAACCCCACTTTAAAATAAAATATATAAATAAAATACTGGGTGACTGACTGACTGGGTGGGTGACTGACTGGGTGGGTGACTGACTGACTGGGTGGGTGACTGGCTTTTGGGTGACTGATTGGGTGGGTGACTGACTGGGTGGCTGGGTTACTGACTGACTGGGTGGGTGACTGACTTTTGGGTGACTAACAGGGTGACTGACTGACTGGGTGGGTGAGTAACTGACTGGGTGACTGGCTGGGTGGGTGACTGACTGGGTGGGTGACTGGGTCGGTGACTGACTGGGTGGTGACTGCTGAGAAGGGAGGAGGCCCACCTGTGCAGCAGAGAGTTCGGTGTGGTCCAGGCGGTTGATCATTGTTGTGGCATACTTCTGGGGTCCTGAAATGCCACGCATCGCTGGGTGGGCCAGCGCACGTGCACGGTGCCGGGCAAGCCTGGCTCTGGTCGCGTCAGCTCCCATCCTCCATGGCGCGGGACCTTCTCGCTCCAAGCGCTCCAGCTCAAGCTCCCCATCTCCCCGCTCACCCTAAGCTGCGGTGCCGTGTCTGCTCCGAGGCTGCCTCCTCATCTCTGTGACGTCGTACCGTTCACATGGCAACGTGGCGGTCATTTTCAATGCAGGGGAAAATGCATTGAAGGGGGGAAATGATGGTAGACGCAGGACCACGCCACCGCAGCACCCCACAGAAACACCTCGCCAGCAGGTAAAATGCACTCGCCCCTGGCGTGCAAGCGAGTGCACTTGTCGAGCCCTGATAATAGATATACCTGTAATACATAGTATTGCTTAGTTATATATAAAAAAGGAATACCTGTAAAAGCATTACTTAGTTTTATATATAGCACCCCCCTGAGGAAGGTCCTTCCTGGACCGAAACGTTGGGTTTAGGTGTGCTGTTTGTCATCTCTCAATACAGCTTTGTTTGTTTTACCTGAGTGTGCTGCTTTTGTGCCTTCTCGCCTAGGAAGACAGGGGTTTGTTTGTTTTTATTCTCTCTCTCTCTCCTCTCTCTCCTCTCTCTCTCTCTCCTCTCTCTCTCCCCTCCCTCTCTCCCCTCCCTCTCTCTCTCTCCAACATATAACATAAATGACCAGTCCCAAATGTCCTTTCAAGGTAGAGATATCAAAGTCCAATTGTTGCAATGGGGATAAACTGCAGCTCCCAAAAGGATCAGCCAAATCCTCCTCCGGCAGTGTCACGCATCATGTGATGCCACGTTGCTATGGCAGGAGGCGGCCCGCGGCGGAGAAGGTAAGAGCGCATGTGCGCACTAGCACAGACGACCACTCACACCCACCTCTCTGCCGGTCCAGGGACCCTGTGCTCCTTCCTCGTGTCGGTGCCGGCATCCAACTTCCAACCAGAAGGGGGAGCTGGAGGGGGGGGGGGGGTCGGGGGCACGCTCCCTCCACCAGCTCCCACCTCCAGTAAGGTGAAAGTAGGACTTATAGTAAGCACGACGCAACGGCTTGGTCGCGATCGCTGGAAGTCATCTCAATTAGATTTTTTACAGCGACCGCAGCCTGACGTCACCATCGTTGTCGCATCGCCGGCACTATAAGCGTAGCCTAAGGCTGCGCTTATTGCGCCGGCGACACGACCGATGACATCACCCGTCGCCATTGCGATTGTTGCAATTCAAGTTTATGTGGCGTCGCTGGCTACAAGGCCAGTGACATCATAAAAGGGGAAGGCAGTGGGACTGAGAAGCTCTCTGATTGGCCACAAGGAGAGACCGTCGCCGAAAAAATCAAATAACAGTGACTACCAGATTTTTCGTAGTGTTGTCGCTTGGTCGCGCCGTCGCGTGCACTATAAGCGCAGCCTTAGGCTGGCCTTACGGACACAGTCTATGTGAAGGTTGGAGCTGCAAAATCTATTTTTCATTGTTATTTGTTTATTTCATTACACTTTCCACTGGACTTTTCTGCCCTTTGACATAGTAGCTACAGTACTGTATGTGTAACGGCCACCCAAAGGGTTAATGGGAAGGCCTGCCAAGGATTTCTATGTAGTCCTCACCAAAACCCTGATCAATGTAATAAAAATATATACCTATACACGGTAGATGCTGCTATTGACTAAAACTAGAATGCAAGCTCTGTGGGACAGGAATTTGTTGTGCATGTCCTCATCTACCAGCTCTGATGCTAACAATGTTGATATAATAATAATAATTTTGAATGGATCTGAGTTTCCAAGAAAGGGATTTCTGAGCTGTGTGTAATCTTATCAGCTCTCTGCATTCACCAACTTTCCTTCCAGAATCCATTCTAAGAATTCTGCGAAGTGTTTTCAAATATCACTGTTGGCTGTACTATCCAGACCGTGGTAATCTCCTTGCTACGTGTTCTTGGCTATAAATGAACATAGGCTGTGTCACTTTCATTGAGATCCAGTTCCTGCCCTTGAAGGCTGGGGTGTGTAATACAGTATGATGAATCCTGGATCTGTACAGCTGCTGGCTTGAATGAAAGGTTACTAGAACAGCCTGATTCAGGTTAGCAGCGTGTCCCAGTTTATGAATCATCTGGAACTCCTATCATTTTTCTACGGCCAGATGCAATGTATTCTGGTTTTGCCCACTCTGCTACAGGGTATGTGTCTTCAGCATGCAGAAAAACACACACGCACACACACACACACACACACACACACACACACACACACACACATAACTGGCGGATTTAAAAAAATGGCGCACATAGGCATTTACCTGTGCCGCCCTCCTCTTCCAGTGCCACACCATCCCGATGCCATGGCAACGTAATGCCGTGTGATGTCACATTGCCACCCGCGCTTGCGTGATCGGCGCATGCGAGCAGTGGCAGATTTCCCATCAGGCCTGATAGGCCCGGGCCTAGGGCAGCAAAATTTGGACACGCATGAGCGGCCATCAATCACTGATTGCACATGCGCACGAGCAGTCGGCAAGCGCCGATCACGCTTGCCACCTCCAAATCCTGTAGCTCCCCAAATTTTGCAGCCTGAGTGGAAATCTGCCAGTGTGTGTGTGTGTGTGTGTGTGTGTGTGTGTGTGTGTGTGTGTGTGTGTGTGTGTGTAACCCCCTGTGGGATGAGCTCACCTGCCCCCTGCCTGGTTCCTCCCAATGTACTCTGGACATGTGACTGTAATGAACATGAGAGCAGCCAATAATAATGACTGTGGAAGAGGAGGGACTATGAGGGTGAGGAGCCCTTAAAAAGGGGGGCGGCCATGTTGAGTCAGATCTGCGTGGAGCTGAGTGCTATCAGGTTTGTTCAAGGATTTGCCGAGTGTGCACGTATGCACATGGCAGCAGGAGTGGAGAGTTATAATCGGGAAGTGATCAAGAGTTCAAGCACTGTTGGGGGGACCCAACAGTCCCAATGGCTATAAAGCACAGCGGTGCTGAACCACCCTTTTCCAAGAACAGGCCTACAACAGTTAGAACACAACAAGCTCCCACGGTCTACCGGCACCATCACAAGCTGACACCCAGGATTGGGTGGCTACTACACTGACACTGACTTACACCCGTGTAGCATTATTGGGGATTGTATTATTGCTGTATGTCTTATGTGGTGATCCTCTGCTGAGGATCACAGGTTGCCTTTTTATTAAGGGTTCCCTGAAGAAGTCCTTAGTGACGAAACGCATAGGGCGTTCCCAAAGAGGCGATTTTGTGGCTGACATTACTGCACGAACGGAGAGAGTACCTTGGAGCTGTTGCTATTTTGCTTGGGACTGCTGTCGCTTCCGGTTTTGCAGTTGCCTGCTGGTGAGCAGTGAGAGCTGTGGGAGGTGTATCTGGAGGGAGTTTCTGACCGTGTTGCTAATTATTACATCATCTGGCTGCGGTGGCTCCAGTGCACCTTGCTGAACCAACGGATACACCAGAGGTGGCACCAACGGGCCAGGCTGATACATTCCCTTCACAGCTTCAAGGCGATTGAGTATACCTCATAAATGCTATTATTTTTACTCTGTTTGTGAGTGCGCTTTTTATATTTTAAAATCCCATAAATACTGTTTTATACTTTATCACACTAGGAGTGCGCCTGTTTTTTCTTCTTGTTTTCTGTATATATATATATATATATATATATATATATATATATATGTATGTGTGTATATATCAGCACCAGTCATTCTGCTTATATATATATTATATATATATAATATATTATATATAGAATATATATATATAAATATATATATATATGATATATATAGATACATATATATTTGTGTGTAATATATAATATATACAATCTATTGGAGAACAAGAGAAAAAGCGCCCGATTCCATAGGTAAATCTTGGTAACAACATTTTTACTACAAAATCCCAAGACAAATGCACACTCACAATTTTTTTTTTTTTTTCTTGTCAATTTTTTGTCATGCACATTAAGCATTGTATGGGTACACCCATGCGCCAACAGAGTAGCTTGCTCGCCGAATGTTTACTTCAGTACATCAGACCGTCACTGCTCCCGTGTCCAACACAGTCCAGACAGGTCACTCCTCGCCCTAGAAAGTCAGAGCGTAACATCACTGTCTTGTTACCACGGTAGTTTAGGGCTGACTAGGGCAGAGACTGATGTCTTGGCTCAGGGTAACTAGCTCCATCCTCTCCCTAGGACCATGTGCTAGACTTATGCTGTCTGAGCTCTGGTGCTCTCACATCAGCCGCTCCCTGTGAAACGCACTGCCTAAGTGTACGCGTTTCGTCATGAGTGACGGATGGAATAATCAGCACACGGGCAGAATCCACCAGATACACTTTCTCCACAAGATCTCTCATTGCGTGTCTCGCGAGCGCAAGGCTAACTGCAACCCACAAACACGACAACACAGTCACCACCAGCAAAAACTAGCAACAGCTACCTACTGATTCATCTCGCTCCGGTCGTTCAGGAAGATCAGCCACAACGCCGCCTCTGTGAGAAACGCCACTACTGCGTTCGTCACTAAGGACTGCGTCAGTGTAGACAGCGCAGTGTGGGAGGGTAATACTGGTCAAGGAGTCGCTGACCCGTCGGTGGCCTGATTATGTCAATATCTCATCTGTGGCTGTGATCGGCTCATGTGCGCAATCCTGCTAACCAACTGCGATACAAACTCCGAGGTGGGGCTCCTCGGGACAGTGCGCGATACTTTACCCTTTCCCAGTTGGGAGTTTTTGGTGCATGGCGGTACTACCTGTTGTCGCTGTTTTTCTTTTTCCCTTTATGCATAATTCAGCTATTTTATCTAATGATCAAAATAGTGATATGCAATATTAAAAAGGAGGTTCATTCCAATTGTAGTTGATGCCAAGTGAGGTACGCCTTCAACATGCAAGTGAATTTGGTCTTGTTTGGCCATTGTATTTTTGGTCTTGATAGGTTTTCCTGTGATGACAAATGCCAGTTTGTATGTGTGCTAAAACCGCAGCAGAATAAAAGTGTTCAACGTTACCGTTACTAGCCATTGCTTTTGGACCATCAGCCATAAATCTATTTCCACTCACCGATAAAATCACCAACACGTCTTTTGTGCGGGTTCGGTGTTAAAGGTGACAGCAGCAGGATTGGGGAACTGCTGAGACAATGAACGCCAAATGTCAGCAAGCATTCCGTCAGTAAAGACCACCATCATTAGGACCACTGAGTTCTAATATAGTTTAAAATAATGACCGTAACGAGGCAATCGAGGCATTTCATGTAACTGGATCTTGTCATCAATGTGACAGCTTACTCGACAACGAATGTCATCTTGCATTGTGGAAACCCCGAATAGTCAACGCCCGACCAGTAAAAGGACTGATGGCTAACTGACATCTTTGTACGGTCCAAAAACAGATTGTAATGAATAGGCCACATTGTAGCTTTTGCCTTAACTAAAGACAAAGATTTATGATGAACTAATAGTCGTCTAAAGAATTTTAACGCCGTCAAAACGGAATGATACTGAGCATCCGAAGCTATTTCCCAACATATGTAAGCTGAGGCAGTTGGCTCATTGCTGAAAAATTTTCTGGTATTTCCTTACGTAGTCACAATTCTTAAGGGCTAATATCACATTAGATCATTTAATATCCACAGCCAACTAAAGACAATAGGTAACTGCAATCATAGTGCTCCATAAAGCCCACGATTACAAATAGAACATTTACAAAAGCATCTCCAAAGACTTGCTTCAATCATAGACCAGAAATTTCTTTCTATGCACAAAAGACTACAGTTGCTGATAAACACCCCTATGCCACTAACCTTCACTGTGCATCTACCCATAATACATAAACGAAATTAACCGACTAATAAGTAACTCATGAAGCATGGGCCAATGTGGCGTCGGAGCTGTTCTCAATCATGTTTGCCAGAGTGGAAAAGGAAGCACCTTCATCAGAATACTAAATTAGAATTTGACATCACACTATGACATAAAACTCACCTGTATGCTACTATTTACTATCTATGGTGCATGTGTTTAAAAATCCAGCTGACGCTCAAGCCACTTTTAGGATATACTCTCGAATACAAAAACAAACCATACTTACCGTCCAGTTGTATACAGCACCGTCCAAATTCAAATGACCCTAAACAATATGGGTCACACACACACTTACACACTGTGGCAGATACCCCGTCACTGTGACCATTATTTCCACCACCAAGTAAACTTTTGAACTCCAATCTCTCAAGAAGCTGCCGGCTGTTTGTAAAAATGACTAGCCAAAGTACTCCCATCATGCCTTATCCACCCGGTCTTGCACCTTATGGTGTATGAGGTGAAGCATGTCGAGTTATAGTAGGCCGATATGCAACCGTGTCACATATGAACTGAGCTCATAAAGAATTTTTCGACTATTGGGCGATACAGAGTTCTGTCAGTCCCTGGAAAAAGTAAGTATCCGTTGACAGTTATCCTTGCTATTGTTACATATGTTAGCCCCTGTCACGAGGTAAAGTTCCAATAAATTGGAGTAGCAAAATAAAGACACTAGCTCAGAAAGCGTGTGCTTGTTGGCCCCCCTAGAAGTGATGCCAATGACATAGACAAAGTAATTGGAAAATACAGTATGTGTACTCGTGCAATGCCCATACCAATTTAACACAACTCAAACAACCCACTCCCACTAAAAGCCAGCAATGTTCTAATCGCTATTTCTATTAATCTTAATGAGCTCAACAACAGGTAAATGGAGAGGTTATTATTATAAAAGCTGGTACACATTGTACCTTCAACTCATCACAAAGGAAACTGTGGTTTCCCACAGAATATTTCCAAAAGGCTAGG
>WSYH01019285.1:0-10267 GCA_036426205.1 Ascaphus truei | reverse complement strand
ACTTAGCTAGTGTATTACTCATTGAAGGAATATATAAACAACTGAACTGCTTTGGAGTTAAACAGATTACACTTTAATGTTCACTATTTACAGATTTTGATTTTGTTGGGATGTTCTGTGCATAATTTGCATTGTTAAACATTTTGGACAGCGATACATGACGGCTGAAAAGGCTTTTGCATTTTAGAGACAAATGTACAGAGTATTTGCACTCTTACTGCATAATAATCGAATACCACTCGTTATCAAATATTACCACCATTACTGCTGGCACAAGCTTTAGTGCATTATTATTCTATTTGCTATTATGAATGAAGTGGAGGCACAAGTGCCAAACCACAGAATCAAGTTGATTACTGCAATATAACAGGCGCAAGAACACTGGTACACTGTAGGCATTTATATTTGTATTTATATATCAGTATGTGTATGCAGTGGTTGGACAAAAACATACATTACAGGGAATTATAATACAAGAAGTGCAAACAAACATAAAATCAGACAATAGAAAGGGAGCTTACAATAAAGTTGTATCAATAGATGCAAATGTCAGACCACAATGGTTAGTAAGTGGGTCAGTGGATGTGGGGTAGTAATTTTGAGTCCAGGGTATAGAAGAGCCCAGGCTTCGGTCAGAAGGTATATTTTTAGGTTTGACTCAAAGGGGAGAGATGGAAGGGTCTCGTTTTACTGTATAATGTGTAAGTTAATTCCACGGGTAAGGTTAAGTGAGGGAAAAAAAAGGTTTTAGATAGATTTGAGAGAGCAGTATAGGTGGAAGGGATGGAAAGCAGAACATTTACTCTTACGTACCTCATCATTATTTTCTTGTCCATTGAACCCTCGATTTTAGCCCATTTTGGATTATTTGAGCCGGTACCCACTCTTCTTACCCATCCCATTTAATAACCCACTAAATAAATACATACACCTTTTTGCGTATACATTGCCAAACCTTTCATTATTCATACACTGCAACCTTATGGATCTGGTCTGCAAGTAGCCCTGACCAGCCACCGCTTCTACATGACCCAGTGAGCTTACACCAAAGGGTCCCTCTTGGAGCACACCCTTAGGTTGCTTATTTATCTTTTTTTGCTTCTCATTTATTTATGTATTCATTTATTTATTTTTACCATGTTACTAGTGTAGCCAGGTCCCCTCTCTGAACAGTGGAACTATGTGATCACTGCGGGGTCGGGGAGGTAGTAGTGCGGCGATGCGGAGTCCGATGGCTCGGCAGAGGGCAGGACGCGTCATGCGCATACAGTTGCGCGACGGGATGGCCTCAGGGAGATCACGCAGTTGCATTATAGCGCGAACCCCAATGAGGAGACGGCTCTTGAAAGGGACAACCAGCAATGAGCTTTGAGTCCCACATGATGCCAGGGAGCTAATAGGGCTGCAGTATCTCCTGCTCTGTCCTTTACTCCAACGTAGTATGGACCTTCCTCAAACTGGATAGACCCTCTCGAGAGGCCACGACCCTCTAAGGTGCTGAATCAGGAAAAGAACGAGCGCTCGGAGGATTAAGCCAAAACGTCAGAAAACAAGCTCTTACTTTCTCCTGTTTATTTCATGGTTACAGACAGATTATAGCCAAGCAAGCAAAACAAGCGTACGTGCAGTACTTGCTTCCCATATTTGACATTAACTCATTATCTACGAATTCTGAGAAATGAAATGCTGAAAAGCTGGGACAGGATAATGAGAAAAACGTATGTGTCAGACTTTCTGCCTCAATTCAGGAACTACCATCTGACAACATTCCCTGCACTCAGCACACATAGATAGGGCATATGTGGGGCAAAGGTGAAACAACGAATAGCTATGTGACTATTACAATTAAACTTGACTTTATTAATGAATATGGAGTACCCATAATAATACACATCATCAACTCCCACCTTATGTCATCAAAATGACACATACTTTTTTGATATTGTTGATTTACTTTGTGTACTGAACTAGTGGTGCAAGTTTTTTTTGGGGGGGGGGGTCGGGAGGTCAAAGGAAAATAAATATATATATATATGGCCACAGAGTTCGTTGTGTGTAGAGAGATATTTATCGGTTGTGGCTGGTTATAATACTTTTCTGTTTACCAGGTTGACTATAATACAAAAACCCATTTGAGATTACTATTCACACTGCTCTTCTATGACTACTAGCATTATGGCGGCTAAAATTTTCTGAGAATTGGTGGGGGCTAATTTCTAACGGGAGCAATTGCACAAATATCCATCTTGCACGCATCTTTCATACTGCATTTATTCAGAATGGCAAAACAGCAAAATGGATGCTATGGTCAAAAATGGCTGACTTATGATCTTTCCTTGTGGCTGACACACGCCTCTGGGTGACCTTCCACTTTCCTCATAGCCTCATGTCCAATCTTCTAGTCCCCTCTTATTCTTTAGAGACAGTTATTAAAGAAACAGTTAACCATTGCATAGTCCTGCTGGACCAGGAAATTGTCCAATTGTGCCTGTCATTCCTTCGGCCATTATCTCGGCCCAGTTGATTTTTCTTGGTCTCTACTTCTGGGGGACTGCCGACATCACCGAAAAGAGGCATAGCGTCGGTGGGGGGGGTGCAACGCACTTCTGGATCAAAGTTTACTGCATATGACACATACATAGAGAATGATGAGTAGGACAGACACAACATACAAAGCATCCATAGCTTCGCTCCCAGAGAAACTAATCCAACCACCAAGTTCCAACAAACCCATCCTTATACTACCTTCAGACACTGGACTATTTTTCCGAAATAACATGGCCTGCTCTAGTTGCAGGGTATTATTCTATCTGTCCTTCTATCACAGAGTCAATAACTCCCTGGCAAACTCGTATTTCTACACCCTTCGTAACCAATTTCTTATAGATGGTTCTACAAATGTCTTATATCATATTGTTCCTTTTCTCAAGGGGTTAAATATAACACTCATATTCTGGGGTGCAACCTATTGAATATAGTAAATTGGGTTACATTATACATAAAATATGGGCTTTGTTTACCAGGATTCCTTATGTGACAAAAGAGTGTGCGTATATGCTATACACAAATCAATACAAACAAAATAACAATTACTAAACAAAATACCTGTTACTACCTATCACTTTGTGTGCACACTATTTACACCAAACCTAATAGAATATACATTATAATTAAAATAACAAAACCTGTAAAGAAAAAAGATTATTAAAATGTTCAAAGTTAAGTGTTGAGGTCCGGATTATGGCTGTGTCTTTAGGCTTTTTCACCTTGGCTATGGTGTAACTCGAAGCAACTGTGGGTGGTGCTGGAATAAGTTTCATATGCGTAACGTGGATCAAAAAGAGACCTCGGCCACTTATTTGCTGTTTGTAATGGTGATGAGTAGTACTTTTAATAGTAGTAGGGCCTTTTCATCTGGGACGAAGAACGTTCTTGCGTAGGAAGTGTTTGACCATTAACCGTCTCTCGTAGGTGCATTTCAACTTTGACATGTGCCTAGAGAGACTCAAAAATATATTAGTTGCATACAATACTTACTAATTGTTTTACTAAACGTCTGTGGTCTTGACTTTGCTTCAATCTAAATTCATTAAAATTGTGCCTCAGATGGCCAAACCAAAAGAAAATAGTTAAAATAATTTTATAAGATTCCACACTAATTATTGTAATATAATTTCTTTAAAAAGTGCCGAGCACACTGCAACTTTAAAGACACTCAGCAGTATTTTAAAAATAATAATAATTTCAGATTTCGTTCATCCCGGCACTAAGCCATCTAAATTCTGGGCATAAAAAGCTATATGATAAAACAGCAATAACACCCTCTTTGTTCACGTCATTTTTTTACAGTGGGACCAACTTTATTCAAAGTTGGCTAGTTTCGCGAATTTTCAGAATATCCGGTGATGTGCGGTTTAGTACGTTTTCTCCCGGGGTGTATATGCGTTATATCGGCCCGTGATTTAAGCATTTATTCCGCGGGCTGCAATAAGGCAAGGCCGTGTAAAAACGCATGGGGGCGTTTGCGAGCTCTTGTCTTTGAAGCGAGAGAAATTCATGAATGTAATGCAGTATATACTGTATATATACAGTATATACTGTATAACAAAACCCCTATAACCCCTAACATACACATACAGTACTGTATATGCACATCAATGATACTATAGGCCGTCCCCTGGGAGATGTGTTTGCAGCAGGAGAGAAGAACAGCTGCTATCTCTGCGCAAACATCGCACATTAAAAATTATTTAAAATACATTTTTATTCATAGTGCAGGGGGTCTCCGGAGCTGAACCGCGTTGGTTTCAGGTCGGGGACCCCTGCTCCCGAGATACAGCCCCCTTTATGATGGTGCCGGTAACTCTGCATTTAAAGGTCCGTCAATTACTCATGTGACCGCGACCTGTAAACCAAGCAGAGGGATAACGGCACCCCTTAAAGGGGCCTATATCTCGGGGAGCAGGGGGTCCCCGGACGTAAAACCACAGCAGTTCTGCTCCGGAGACCCTCTGCACATCTACAGTATGAATAAAAAACATATATAAATAAACACTCATTCCTTACCTTAGCGGCTATATGCTATGGTAACGAAGCAGCATTTCTGTATTTTAATAATATTGTACAGTGAGCAGGGGGTTCCCTGAGCCAGAAATTAATGCTCAGGGGACCCCCTGCTCCTGCACAATATGATTAAAAATACAGAAATGCTGCTTCATTACCATAGCGTATAGCCGCTAAGGCAATGAAGGGGTTAACACACTGTGCCCGCTTTATTGTGGTTAGCGGAGGTGGGTGAAGGGGGTATTTGGCCCTTGGTGTGAGTTTAGGACTTGCGGGGGGGTTGCGGGTGCACTTAACCCCTTCACGGCCGTAGCAGTTAATACCGCGACGGTCATGAAGGGGTTAAGCCCTCCCGCTACCCCCCGCAAGCCCAAAACAACCACCGTTGGGGCTAATACCCCCTTCACCCACTCCCGCTACCCACAATAAAAAAAATCACACACAGCAGCCGCCCAAAAAATAAATAAATAAATCTAAATAAATAAATAAATAAATGACTATAAATAAATACATTTGAAATACATTTTTATTTATAGTGTAGATGTGCAGGGGGTTTCTGGAGCAAAACCGCATTGGTTTCAGGTCAGGGGACCCCCTGATCCCCGAGATACAGCCCCCTTTATGAGGTGCCGGAATCCCTCTGCGTTTAAAGGTCCCTATCACGTGACCGCGACCTGTATACCAAACAGAGGTATACCGGCACCCCCTAAAGGGGCTTGTATCTCGGGGAGCAGGGGGTCCCCGGACCTAAAACCACAGCGGTTCTGCTCCGGAGACCCCCTGCACATGTACAGTATAAATAAAACACACACATCAATAAAGAATCGTTCTTTACCTTTGCGGCTATGTGCTATGGTAATGAATCAGCATTTCTGTATTTTAATAATATTGTACAGTGAGCAGGGGGTTCCCTGAGCCAGAAATTATTGCTCAGGGAACCCCCTGCTCCTGCACAATATTATTAAAATACAGAAATGCTGCTTCATTACCATAGCGTATAGCCGCTAAGGCAATGAAGGGTTAAGACAGAATAAACAATAAATATATTACATACATATTTTTAATGTGTGTGTTATGCCTCCCTGCCTTCACTTTAATCTATGTAAAACCCCCTCCCCCTATTGTGTGTTTTAAAATTCCCTGCCTTCACTGTAATCTATGTAAAAAAACCTCCCCCTATTGTGTGTGAAGCTTCCCTGCCTTCACTGTAATCTATGTAAAAACCCCTCCCCCTATTTTGTTTGCTAAACTTCCCTGCTTTGACTAATCTGTGTAAGCCCCCCTCCCCCTATTGTGTCAGTTAAATCTGCCTGGCCTGTGTTTCTGTGAGTGCAGTGTACTGTATGTAAATGTGGGGAGGGGGATCCCGTGTAAATAACCACACCCACTACCCACTACCCACCTGCACATGGCCCCTCCGTTGTTGCAAAAAGAGACAAAAATTAAAACATACAAAGTAATGTCCCCTAACCCCTTAATCGCCACAGTCATTAAGGGGTTAACCCACCCTCGCCCACCACTCGGGATGCCTACATACCCTCCCACACTAACCCCACCCCCCCCCCCCAGTGAGGCCTAACCACCCAGTACCCACAAGGGAGGCCTACCCACATACCGTTGGGGAAACACCCCCCCCCAGACCCAGTACCCACAATAAAAATAATACAGTGCCCTACAATAAACATCATTCTATTTATTAAATACATTACCCACCCCCTGTGCCCCCCCATAAATACAAGATTTATTCTTTTACATACAGGGTTCATAACGCAGCCCCATGCGAGTCCCCGGTGGGCTGGCGGGCACCTGGACAGACCTACAGTTTACCAGCAGCCCTTTTTACACAGGTTCTGGAGGCCTGCTGGTGGGTCCCGCCAGCACTATGGCCCCCAGGTGGTCTCCTTGGGTCACCGTGGGCCACAATTGGGTCCCCATGGTAGGCCCGCGGATGTCTGGGAGCCCCGGGTCAGACCCACAGGTGTCTGCGGGGCCTCGGGTAGTTCCCTCGGGGGTCTGGGGAACTCACAGGTGCTCACTACGGGTCCGCGGTGCCCCCACAGAAGTGGGACCACACATCATCATCCCCGCACCTATGGGTCGGCGGTGCCCCCACAGAAGTGGGACCACACATCGTCATCCCCGCAGACTACGGGTCGGCGGTGCCCCCACAGAAGTGGGACCACACATCTTCATCCCCGCATGTGTCACCCGTGGAACCACCAGCCTGATACCCTTGGGATACCCGAGGATACCTGCAGGTGGTCTCCAGAGTTCCCACGCAGAACCACGGAACCAACCCTGAATGTAAAAAAAATAAACCTATACATTCAATACATACACCCTCCCCCCCAACACCTACAGTACAATAATGTGCAAAATAACTATTATCCAGATATGGATAATAGATTAATTGCCCATTATTAAAAACATTAACTAGCATATACAAATAAATAAAATACTACTGACCTCATCAATACGAAGTGTCCATTGCCAGCAAAATCCTTGTCTTGCCCACAACATACATAGCAAATACAAAGCCAATACATTGCAATTACATTCAGATATCAATTAACCTCTTAAACACCTTATCAGATAATAACCGCAAAGGTGATTAAGGGGTTAAGCACAGTGGCCCGATACCCACCCTTCACCCATGAATTTGTACAGTGGCTTCATCATGCAACTATATATATATATATATACTGTATATATATACAGAGAGAGAGAGAGAGAGAGAGAGAGAGAGAGAGAGAGAGAGAGAGATACAGTATATATATATATATATATATATATATATACACACAGTATATACAGTACACACACGATGAACCAATATACAAATAAATGTAGAAGGGTTATCAAAACCATATTGTCCTACAACCAAACACTTCTCCATACAGACACTACATTATAATCAATTTCCTTTAATAATCCTAACTGATCTCACAAATGAATCAACCAAGTAAACAAAAATCAATTAGCAATCATTATTTACATCCCTAAACAATTCACACTACATCCGAACAATGAAGCAATTAACTAATTCACGCCTGGAGCAGAACAATTTAGCCTGTGAAAAAATATAAGTACCAACCAAAATCCAACCTTTAAAACCAAGGCTATCGCTGACCTTCCTCAAACACACAATACAATACCAAGGAATACATCTATCTAATTTTAAAATACTTTAAACTCACAATAAAGCATAGCAGCATAGACAAATTAATTTAAAACACATCAAATCAAGCTTTTAAAACAACATCACTTCTTACCCTGTATGTATATATCTCTCTAGACATATATACATACATACATACATACAGTGGCAAGAAATGATATACCACAAAAAAAAATACACATGTTAAAAAACCTTTTGAAAAAACCCCCCCCACCCCCAGTACCCACAATAAAAACAGTACAGTGACCCACAATAAACAGCATTATATTTATTAAATACATTACCCACCCCCTGTGCCCCCCCATAAATACAAGATTTATCCTTTTACATACAGGGTTCATAACGCAGCCCCACGCGAGTCCCAGGTGGGCTGGCGGGGCACCTGGACAGACCTACAGTTTACCAGCAGCCCTTTTTACACAGTTCTGGAGGCCTGCTGGTGGATCCCGCCAGCACCATGGCCCCCAGGTGGTCCCCTTTGGGTCACCGTGGGCCACAATTGGGTCCCCACGGTAGGCCCGCGGATGTCTGGGAGCCCCGGGTCAGACCCACAGGTGTCTGTGGGGCCTCGGGTGGTTCCCTCGGGGGTCTGGGGAATTCATGGGTGCTCACTACGGGTCCACGGTGCCCCCACAGAAGTGGGACCACACATCATCATCCCCGCACCTACGGGTCGGCGGTGCCCCCACAGAAGTGGGACCACACATCGTCATCCCCGCAGACTACGGGTCGGCGGTGCCCCCACAGATGTGAGACCACCGCTTCATCCCCGCATGTGTCACCCGTGGAACCACCAGCCTGATACCCTTGGGATACCCGAGGATACCCGCAGGTGGTCTCCAGAGGTCCCACGCAGAACCACGGAACCAACCCTGAATGTAAAAAAAATAAACCTGGCCTATACATTCAATACATACACCCTCCCCCCCAACACCTACAGTACAATAATGTGCAAAATAACTATTATCCAGATATGGATAATAGATTAATTGCCCATTATTAAAAACATTAACTAGCATATACAAATAAATAAAGTACTACTGACCTCATCAATACAAAGTGTCCGTCGCCAGCAAAATCCTTGTCTTGCCCGCAACATACATAGCAAATACAAAGCCAATACATTGCAATTACATTCAGATATCAATTAACACCTTAAACACCTTATCAGATAATAACCGCGAAGGTGATTAAGGGGTTAAGCCACAGTGGCCCGATACCCACCCTTCACCCATGAATTTGTACAGTGGCTTCATCATGCAACTATATATATATATATATATATATATACTGTATATATATATACAGAGAGAGAGAGAGAGAGAGAGAGAGAGAGAGAGAGATACAGTGTATATATATATATATATATACAGTATATACACACACATGATGAACCAATATACAAATACATGTAGAAGGGTTATCAAAACCATACTGTCCTACAAATAACACTGCTCCATAGAACTTCTCCATAGACACACTACATTAAAATCAATTTCCTTTATTAATCCCAATTGATTTTACAATCTAAATCAGCACAATCCAATGAAAAGCCAATGAAACACCTCACATTTCAATATAAATGATGCATAAAATCTATGCACCATATACATTCTGCAAATGAATCAACCAAGTAAACAAAAATCAATTAGCAATCATTATTTACATCCCTAAACAATTCATACTCCATCCCGAACAATGAAACAATTAACTAATTCACGTCTGGAGCAGAACAATTTAGCCTGTGAAAAAATACAGTACCGACCAGAATACAACCTTTAAAACCAAGGCAACACACAATACAATACCAACGATTACATCTATCTAATTTTAAAATACTTTAAACTCACAATAAAGCATAGCAGCATAGACAAATTAATTTAAAACACATCAAATCAAGCTTTTAAAACAACATCACTTTTCAAATGAATCAACCAAGTAAACAAAAATCAATTAGCAATCATTATTTACATCCCTAAACAATTCACACTCCATCCCGAACAATGAAACAATTAACTAATTCACGCCTGGAGCAGAACAATTTAGCCCGTGAAAAAATACAGTACCGACCAGAATACAACCTTTAAAACCAAGGCAACACACAATACAATACCAACGATTACATCTATCTAATTTTAAAATACTTTAAACTCACAATAAAGCATAGCAGCATAGACAAATTAATTTAAAACACATCAAATCAAGCTTTTAAAACAACATCACTTCTTACCCTGTATGTATATATCTCTCTAGACATACATACATACATACAGTGGCAAGAAATGATATACCACAAAAAAAAAAAAATACACATGTTAAAAAAGCTTTTGAAAAAATTAACAAGTTAAATAAAATACATTTCTTTAGTTCACTTACCATTACTTGCCCCCACCGACTCCCGTTGCGCACCTTACTCACGAACCAATCCACCAGGCACAGGAACCCATAAAATAATAAACCATAAAAAATAAACTTTAATCTAAAAATACAAATCAATCCACGGGTCTTCTATTTGTAATCCATCTT